>QVOB01016551.1:0-33198 GCA_014839585.1 Pseudomyrmex concolor
AATGTGAACGCGCATATATAAATTTGCAACCAAAATATAACGCTATAATTTATAATGAAATTCCGGCAGAGCAATGCAATGTATACACACACATACACAACGCGATTAAAACAGAATTTGTAATCTAATTACAGAGAGAGAAAGAGAGAGAGAAAGAGAAAGAGAAAGAGAGAGAGAGAGAGAGAGAGAGAAAAAGACAGAATTATTTTTTGCGAAAAATAATCTGCATTTAACCTCAATCTAAATTAAAATCAAGTTTGTTTATGTAACATATCATAACTTCTTCCAGACACATGCATCTAATATTATTTCTTTATTTGCACGTTCTATATAACTATAACGTGCATCGTGACGAAAGTGCAAGCGAAAATATGCTCGACGAAAGAAAGAAGGAAGACTATGTTAGTCGAAAGATTGGTCGACATACCAGGTCAGTGGTTTCACTTATTCTGGAGCTCGAATTCCTTATCGTTTTCCCTACATATTGCTTCTGGCGAACTTGCGCCATAGTTGCGGTAACTATTGAACTACCTACAGCCCTCGAAAAAGAATGACACTAGAAAATCAAAGCAACAGCATCTGAGCAAGCAAAAGTTTCCCTTTCTCTCTCTCTCTCTCTCTCTCTCTCTCTCTCTCTCTATCTCTATCTCTCTCGAAATATTTACTGACAACGAGCGAATCGAACCTCGGAGCTAGAAGTAAGATTTATTTTCAAAATAAAGAGAAAACAAAAACAGAGCGCGGAAGATATTGTGAGCGAATTCCTTGAGGGTTGTGTGTATCATTTTGTTGATTCGGTGACAAGTCCTGAGCGAATTGGTAGTGTATCTACTGACCACCAAAATCAATGTGATAGATCTCCGACGATAAATGCAATATCGAATATTACTGTGCTTTCTCTTGTTTTTCCCAAAGGGAAAGAAATATATTCAAATATTAATAGTAAATATGTCTGCAAAGGTATCTATTTTTTATAAGTAAAATTACATCTATATTTTAGTTTCAGTCTTGGAGACGCAATTTGCATATATGATGCAATTTAAATTTTATACCGCGTTACATATTTGTTTTTTTTTTCATATTCCGTTTGTGTAACATAATTTAAAATTAAATTTGCATTTTTACTTTGTAGTTTCACTTTTTTGTTTCTCTAAAAACGACACATATAATACTGGTAATTATAGCTGTACGGATATACTATATGTATATATATAGTATAGTTCAACGGGGTCGAAAGCGCCAGACGTCATTGAGGCTGTATATACGTCATAACGCTTTTCTGACGCAAAGTGCAACCGAGATTACGTGATTACGCGGAACACGCTGCTGCATTCGTCGCTAAGTGATTCTCGCTCTAACGGATACTATGTCTAATTTATTTAAGTAAATAATTGTAAGTAAAACTCGAGGCTAATGAGAAAAGTTAGATGTGCCGCGGCAAGGTGGCATCTCTAACAATATTTTGCGTAAATTAAACCCTCCGTTTTCTCCGCGCTATATAAGCTACTGCCTTGAGGAAATGTATAAGTGGCGTGCGGCGGACGCAATTTAACTTTAACAAGCACATTGAATAAATAATTAGATCTGGATTTGTAATTAAAGCTAAGCCACCGGACCTGCGCCAAGACCGCACCGACCCTATCGTGAAAATATCGACGATTTCAAGCGCGCGTTTGCTTAAAATTTTAATTAAGCGCTCGATTAGCGAGCGAGCGAGCGGCGCATCAACTGTTAATTATCTCACGGTTAATAGTGATGTAAACGTGTAATTTTGATTCTTTGCGGTAAATATACGCGCTTTAACCCCGATTGCAATTTTATCAGCGATTAATGTTATAAAGGTTAATATTATGAAAGTTGCTAAATATTGTAAACACGGTAGGAATTCGATATAAACAGACACAGATGGAAGTTCGATAAATTAGAAAACAGCTAGGTACAAGCTCGCCGCTGATATATTTTTCTCCTTTTTCTTGCCTTATCTCTGTCTTTCGCGCGCGCACACGCTCTTTCCGTCGTCCTCTAGCATTCATATCGAATTCGCTCGGCTATGTCAGATCTGCATAATTGATGGGCTTTTACCTGGTTATTTCCGTTCAGTCGTTCGAGATGCCGTAACGCTTGATAATCAGTCTTTTGCATTCTTAAAGCTCCGGTTGAGTGCCTCTCGCTTCAAATTCTTCGCCGGGCGTGTGATCCGCATCTTGAATAGAGGCACTTGCTGCTTTCTAACATTCGACCGAAGCCTTCCGCGACGTATTACGATTCTACGAGAGAGCGAAGAGTACGAATCTAGTATAGCGCGCGACCGGAGTTATATTTTTCTTTTCATCCTCCTACATATTTCCACATTTCTTCGATCCGTACGATACGGCTTGTCTCTCTTCTCGCCTTATCTTAGATCATATTTTATACTATTTCTAATGTCTCAGGAATCGCATTACGAAGGATATAACTCGTTCGAAGAAAATGCGCTAATAAAAATACGGACGGTTATTTTATTTTCGCTAACGGCGTAACAAAGATA
This sequence comes from Pseudomyrmex concolor, assembly GCA_014839585.1. Taxonomy (NCBI): domain Eukaryota; kingdom Metazoa; phylum Arthropoda; class Insecta; order Hymenoptera; family Formicidae; genus Pseudomyrmex; species Pseudomyrmex concolor. The sequence goes on from QVOB01016551.1 coordinate 2,528, forward strand.
AATATTAGAAATTACTGTGAAAATGTACTCGCGGGTCCATTACGCTGAGGCAAATCTGCGATAAAAATATGGACAAGCTGGAAGTGCGAAGCGGCGTAGAAAATATTTTTTCCGTCCTTTCACAGTTTCAGAAGCTTAATTAAAATAACACCTCCTCAGTTTTGTAAAAGCAGGAGAATAGAATTAAAAGATAAATATAAACACCAGTAAGTACATGTAACGTGATCAACGTGTAATAATAAAAATAGAATACTCTATTTATATTTGTATTTTGTGTAATATAACCATTTTAAAACAATATCACATTGATAGATGTGTAATTTCAAATTTACCAGCAATAATACAAACAACGCGACTAAAACTCGTGCCCGCAAAGTAATAGTCTCAACTAAAATCTTATACCACGAACTTTTACACCACGAGCGAGTGAGCGACACTCCAGAACGCGACTGTGCCGCAATAAAAAGCAACAGAATGATCGCATATAGACGAAATTCGCGGAAACTGTTACACATTCTCACGGCGAAGCGCGATTCTCGTAAAAGCTCAGAATGGCATTTCCTACGGTGCTTCTCTCTCTATCTAACACTTATCCACCACTTTCCTCCATTAGCTCGCTACTATACACACTTGCCTGTCTCGCGCGCAAATCTGAATCCGTAATGTAATCCGCTCCAGTGCATGGAACCGGTATTTCCTCGCGACTAATAGCGACGCTCTCTCTTCTCCGCAATATATACCGTATCCTCAGTATTTATACTTTCGCACGGCATTCAGTCGCGTTCTCTTTTCTCTTCGATTTACTTTGCTTGTTCTTTCTCGCCTTCGGTAATAGGTACGTTCTCGGCAAATGCGCGGCACATCACGCGAACTCGCGTAAAATCGAAGGCGCGGTTGTACTCTGCAAGCGAGCGGGATCGTGCGATTTTGTATGCCGGTCAGACATCGACACGAACAAACGGCATTTAGAGCGCATCGTCTTGTTCGCGATGCAGTCGCGGTTGCAGTCGGAACGAATGCCGGTACACGAGAAAGCAAGATGACAGGGTGAAATGGGACGAACGAGATGAATATATTAAAAAACATGCGCAGGATGAAGATGCATCTACCGCCATGACGACGACGATGCGACGAGCTACTCTCCTTCCATTCGCGAAGAAAAGCCAGTGACTGCGTTTCAATGGATGCCCGAATGCCTTTCTTGTCTTGGAAATTTTTTAATAAAGTACGCGGCGACGTGATGGCCGCGTAGCAAGAAACACGGTGAGTCGTGTGCATCACCGCGAATTACTTCGGAATTGCTTGTGAGTCGCGCCACGCGCCGTAAAATGCAACCCCCGAGCCCACGGTGAATGACAGCCAAGAAGCTTAAGGCCGCTGTCACGTTGCTGCGACGTTGATGCCGCGGATTTGCAGAGGCGAAACTAATGTTTTCTGTCTCATCGCGTTTACACAGATTTTACGTGGGCCGCGCGCGTATCCGTGTCACTTAAGCTTGAAATCTCGACTGAAAATTCCTCAACGATTTCAATCGATCTCAATCCGCGCGCGAAATAAAAAATTACATATAATAAAATATTTAGGTTTTGTATGAGTGTTTACGTTCGATGAAATATTAAAACGTCCAGCCCGCGAGTACCACAGCGTTTTCTTGTCGATTCCCTTAAGGCCAAGTAAATATCTAGAAAAAAAATCAATTTGCCTGGAATTTCCGAGCAAATTGAATTATCCTATGCTAATACACAGCATCCTCCATTTTTTTTTTAATTAGCCAGAGAATCCAGCGACTTTTTTACGAATATACATGTGTGCATGCGTTCTGTGAATTGTTCCGTCTAAAATTTTTAGCACATGTTTATTGTTACTATTTTTTATATTACATGTATATTTACGTGTACATATGTATACTTATATATATGTATACTTATATGTATGTATGTGTAGTTAATAAACAAGACACACAATAAAATCTTAAAACACGATACACATATAAAAAATGTAAACGTGGGGAACATTGCAAAGTAACATTTCTGAAAGTTTCACTCTTTATGTGCTTCAAATGCTTTTGAGCATATTAAAGAATAACTTTGCGAACCCGATGAAAGTTATGAAGTCTCCATCATTTATGGAAGTAGATTAAAACTTTTAAGTTTACCGGAGTAATCAGAATGGCTACTTGGGCATACTCGTATTCTAGTCAGAGGCTGAAGAGCTCTTGAGAATTCGAGAACTCATTCGAGAACGAATAAGCGTTATATTCAGAAAAATATTCATGTTGAACAATCAATCTTTTGAATATATTTTTCAACACCAAAAAAAATGAATTACACTGATGTTACAGTATGAGTTTGCGATACTGTGTGTTAAAATATTGGCTACTGAGATTTATTGAATTCAAACGGGAAATATAAACAGGTGCATACTTACAAAAATAAAGATAAAAATATGTGAAAAACTATTTGCTAAAAAACATATCACTTGTTATGTTTTTTCATTTGAGAGAGTGTGTATTTTAATTTAAAAATATTTAATTAAAACAAGAAGAGAGAGAGAAAGAGAAAGAGAGAGAGAGAGAGAGAAAGGGAAGAGTAGAGAATAACTATGTTTTGCGCTATATTTTTAGTAACCTAGTCTTACATTTCTTACTTTTTGTACAAAAACTAGTTATATCACAAACATGTTTATTCAGTTCTCTTGAGAAAAAAGTTTGTTTTGCTTATACATAGTACCTTCAAGATAAAATAAATCTAATATCTGTTTAAAAAAAATGTTATAAAGTGATTTTTTAATATTTTATATCTTATAAAATGCAAACATTTTTATACTTAAGTAGCTGGGAAGCTAATGAAAATATAAACTAGATGAAATAATGTTACGTCAATTTTCTCGCAATAATTTACGAGCAATATCTTTCACAGCATTTACACGTCAATTGAATTACTTCCTTGTTAAATTAATGAAACAGATCGGAGCTTGACCTCAATGTTGGTATAGAATTGGTTTTCTGAGTGAAAACTTTCTGATGCAAAAGGTTTTTTAGCTTTAGCTACGAGTTGTTAGCTCGAAGCAACGTTACTGTGCGTATCAGAAATTATTTATAAACAGTATCTAGCAAAACCGCACGTAAGCCGAGAGGAATTTACTTTAGCGAGATAAGGCAGAAATTTGCGCGAATATTACAAATAATTTGCTCGAATATTATTAAAGACGAGAGAATAAAAAATAAAATCTCCATAGTTTTGCGAGAAAATTATGAAAGTCAGTCAAGTTATTCCCGATACATATGTATATGCGTTCGTTATCTGTGAAAAAAATAAAATAACAGTGTTATTCAAATATCGCATTAATAACATAAAATATTTTTTTTTATGATGTGCTTTTTGAATAACCGATAGAACCTACAATATATTTGATTGTACAGAATTTTGACGAAACACATAGAAGAACTCGCACATGTTAATACCACGATAAACCGTTTGATACGACCGGAACATCATTTTATAGAATATAAAGCACATTTTGCAGCAAATATGATAAATTAAGTGGATAGGTATATATCCCGCGATATTTTAAAAGCTAAGGTACATAAAAGTGAATCTCAGCAAAAATCCTTTTTACGTAGACCATTATGCTCGTCAAAAGAGAGAAAGAGTAAAGCAAAAGAACAAAGAAAGGATGTATATATATATATATAAAATCTACTGCGTAAAATGAAGTATATATGAACTTAAGCAGGAAGCGGAAGAGAATGCGAGCGCACAGATTAACCAGGCGCTTGGCCGGTAACATTCGCCAAATGAATTATCTCTCGTCTTTTCATTTCGTCTTTTTTTCTGCACTCGTGCTCGCGCATTTTTTTCCGTTTCGACTTTTTTTTTCCAACCTCGGTCGCGGCTTTCAATATTGGCCCTTTTCCCCTCCCGAACTCGATTGACGCTCTTTAGCCTTTTGATCGTTCGTACTCTTGCCCACGACAAAGGCGAACCGCGTTCGCATGTTCTCGCCCCGAACGCACTGTGGCTGACTCGACCTCGATTTCACTACTCGCACTCCGTCGCCTGGTCACGTAGCGCGGACTTAATATGGCAGTACGTGGCGGCGTATCGATTTAATTTTCCGAGCAAACCGCGTGCTGATTGCTTCGTGAAATTTAATGCCGTCTGTCAGCGAACTATGTACGTATCTAGCCGGGTGTATCTACAGTGCGACACGAAAAGCTCTCGCCTGTGGAAATATGTACGCAGAACTGCGTCGCGCGTGATGTATATGCGCTTCGAAAGACAAATCGTATCGCAGAAAGATTGTATCAAAGGCTCATTGTAAAGAAAATAATCTAACACGATTGTTTAAAATGAGATGTCAAGAGTGCGATGCGTACATTGGAAGTTGTTTTCGTTCTTCTTCCCTTAACTCCTGTTTGCTATTCAGACGAGATATTTTTAGCTGGATAGTATCAGGCTGCGCTTAAATATGGCAACAAGCAGACAGGAGAATAAAGCTCGTGGGGACAATGCTGAAACAACCGTGCATACAAATAATGCAGGAACATCCTGCGCTCCGGGATCTATGCTGGAAGAGAAAAGGAAGGAAAGACCGGCGAGAGTGTATCAAATCGTCCGCTACTTCTCCTTATTGCGTCTTACTGTGATAAACTTTCCGCATTGCATACTGGCTGTAGTTCGAGATATTTCGATTAACGTAATACGCTCAACGCAGTTATCTCGTCGATTCTCGCGGATTGAGAGACTGCCCGACTGGCGACTTTCTTCCGACGACGAGTTCTATCGACCGATTTTAAACGAGACCCGTAATTTATAGGTTAATCGCGTAATCCAAATCAAGATCTGATTGATTCCGCATGATTAAAACGTTTGAATGAACGCTTTCACGCCGCACACTCATCGGGAGATTAATATTTCTACAATCCACGAACGGACTGGAATCATTGTTTTTTCGCACAATCAATCAATGAAAACCATCTACATTCGATCACGGATAAAGAAAAAAACATTGATATTTATATATAAAACATTCACTAGATAATATAATTGGTATTTTTCAATGTAATTGAGAAAGTAACATAATTAAATCCAATAGAGATGTAATTAAAGTAGATAAAAACTGGTTATAACACTATACTAAAAATATTCGTGTTATACGTACATATCTTCGTTGCTGCATTGACACGAAAGCTATTTCAGAAATAACTTTTGTGAGAGAAAGAGAGATCTCGAAAACAGTTACAAGAAATGTGGAAAAGAGTTTAAAAGCGGTAAAGGTTTCGCCTCTCATATGTATGTGCATATGTACACATGTTTGTGATTTACGCGAAAAGATTTCGTTCTCTCTTCTTTAGGCCGGCGAGTTCTCATTTTATCGTCTGACAAAACTGGCTTGTGTCCAAACTGTAGATTACGCGCGGAATATTTATGTCGAAGAGTTATTGTCGCAACAGCATCGCTATTCGTTCGGCTCGCTGTCGTTCCAAATTAAGTGGAGTAAATAAAGATAAACAGACATTCTCTCTTGCGCGCCGGAAAAAGTCTAAAATACTGTAGCACACAGTGGCGCTGTTAATTTCGCGCTTAGAAACTTGGCGTACCGGGCAATTAGACGGTTTCGTGATTTACACCGAAAAAAATCTCACGTGCCATTAGCACTTTATCGCGATACTTAGCCCGAATACTGCGGCCGATTAAATGCGCTTAACGAAGCGTCGATAACGTGTACCGCCCGTAACAAGGAAGACCGAGAAAGAGGAATAGACGGTTAGTCTCGCATCTTCGTTTTTAATAGAATCGATAGATAACCGACCACTGTGTGTGTGTGTTTGTTCGGCGACGAGAGTGCAAAAAGGTCGAATCGGATCACGGCCTCGCCCAAATGAAATTTCCCTACACTTTTCTCATTTTCCAAATGAGATTTTTATTGACGTCAAAAAGTGTTAAAAGACACAATATTGTATGACAAAAATTTAACAATTGTTTGCTTTGCGAACATTCCCCCGAAACAAATCGTAGCGAACCAGCCGTTCCCTCGTTCTATACGCATGTTTCTCTTTGTAATTGCACGAAGATGATACCGCGAACATTTCCCGCAATTGTCAAACAACGGGATATTTTGCTACTCCGTTTGCGTTTTACGACTTCGAGAGAAAATACTATTTCGCTGCAACGTAAAGCGAAAAGTCACGTATTAAATTAAATAATGGACGTGCGGAACTCCGCAAAAATTCTACCCGCGCACTTTTCGTAATCTGCATGTAGAAATGTAGATTATCAGACGTGTCAGGAAAATATATATATGTATATATTTCGATGCGCAGGCGCTCGTCTATTTTACGTCTACTTTAATCACAACTTTCCGAAACAATATTCGAAATATGAAACGTCGACGCCACGGTTGAGCTTTACCGATAAATATTTCATTTCGCGAAAAACAGAAGGTGTAACAAAGCATGTAATTGCCGCGGCGGACCTGGCCTAAATTTTCGCGAAAATGGACTCGGGACTTTTGTTTGTATGTTTCCCGTGCTTTAAATATATAAGCATCTGTTCGCACGAGGAAGCGGCGTTAACTTTGAGCGCAAATGGCTCATGTATATCATACAGATAGCTTAACATGCCCGGAGCACAATTTTCACAGGACGGGAAGATAGCGAGAACCGCATATGTTTATACGTGAATGCATTCGGGAGTGATTTTCGCAATTGCTCTTTCGGAAAGTAACGCAATCCCGAGATAGAAACCTTTCGGTTCCCGCCGCGCCATTCCCGCGATTCTATGAAAGTTTTATAAAGCAACGTCATGAGCGGAGTGGTATCGACGCGAGGAATGCGGGCTACAATAGAGAATTTGTATCGTATCGGGGGACGACTGTGAAACTTTGAGAAACGTCTCGTACGGAACGCGCGCCGCTGTGTCAAAACGTGAATTATTCATAAAGCGTTTCTAATGTAGCTTCCGATTTCCTCTCGGCTCGGGAAAAGAAGATTTTACGATTCTTATAAAAATTTAGTTTAAAAAATGCAAATTATTGTAAACAAAAAAACAATGTCGTTAGTCGCAACTTCCCCGTTGTTCTCGAGCAATATCAAGAACAGTGGCACTCGTGCGTGATGTGTTCTCTGAACTTTTAGAGTTTGTGAAATGTCAATAGCCAGCGTCACGTATGAATGATAACAAGATTTCTATAAGAGTTTCACGCAATCGTCTGTGCGGATAATTTTCTGCTCGGTAACAATGCTTTTTTTCTGTCCGTCAGCAAGATAGAATAAATTTGCATAGGCGTTGCTTCTGCTGGATTTTTTCGCTTGTCACATAATATCGAAACTGCCCAACATCACTTACACGTATATAACTTTGACGACAAAGAAAAAGTTATTGCTCAGAGAATATGAAAAACTTTGAGAGCTAAAAAACCTCTTTCTCGATAACTTTTTCTTCTTCTATCGTTCGACGCTTCTCTTTCTCTCTTTCTCTATTTCTTTCTTTACTATTGATACTAACATTGTATGCAAAAAATATATATATCACATCTCTCTCGCGAAATTTATAAAGAGAACTACTTTTCCGCTTAAAACGTGTAAACTTTTGTAAACTTTTAACAACTCACTTACTGTACGAAGTGCTTCCTGAAGTTAACTTCATAAATTCATTGTGCAAAAAATATTTTTTCTACGATCGAAGCACTAAAGCTTTTTAGCGAGGGGTGCATGTCGCTGTACCAAAATGCACCAAAATGCAACTAATGTGAACTCCGCGCGTGCGATAACGGGTAGTTAAACATTAAGATTGACGATTTTACACCTAAAATTAGTTTCATTAACATATCTATTTATCAAATATTACAAACTTCATAAACCGTCCAAAATATATATGCAAGACATTGGCGTAAAAAACATATTTTATATTACATGTAGTAAATATAATATGAGCAATTTATAAGTAGAAATTATAAAACGGAAATAAAAGGGAAAGAAGATAAATAAGTTCAGAACAGGAAACGTTGTCTCGAGACGGCAGATCGCAATAAAATTCAATGAATATTAGAATCTATAATTTATTAATCCACACAAATATGTCACAGAAAGAAAACCAGTAAATTGAACATGAACTTACTTTTCATTCTCTAAGCATTTCTTCTACTGAAAAAATCTGCAATTATAACTGAGAGCAGTCTATTTAAAACTTCCGTAGTATTTTCTACTTCCTTGAACCACTCAACTTTTTAATGCCGTCTTCTTCCACTTAGTAAGCGACAAACCGAGGAGGTGCATTTGCTTCTTTGATAATTAAAATGCAGTAGTATGTAAAAGGAAAAACATTAATTTTTTTTAAGTATTTTTATACGCGCAGATAAAATTTATACATGTATCAAGATAAAGAATTTATCTGTAAGATAAACACACATGTGCTTATATATTTTTTTCAAAACGATTGCGGCAGAATAAGAACCAGCAATGTTTTTTGTGACAATATTTGACTTTAATTGCAAAAATGATCTTTTTCGCGTGGCGACAGAGGTATAAACAAATAAAGAGAGCTTTTTCAATCAAGTAATGTATCTTTACGCTCGTGAAAGTAAAAGTGTTCTAAAGCAACAACGTGATCGGGTTACTGAGTTTACAAAGCAACTAGCACTCTTGCTCGATCGTAAAAGAAACTATGCACGTACAATGTGTTTGACGATTGATTTTACGTGTCGTCTGTAGCGAATAAATTTGCTAACGCAATTTTACATCTATAGAAGTGAGTGGGGAAATTTCGACGAGAATCGTGATCATCGTGATTTAAAACAGAGCACAGAGTACAGAGCAATAAATTTCAAAGTCCATTTAATAATTTACACATACAGGAGCGTCGTTCCAATTACGAAAATATGACTGGTATGACTGAACAAATAAATTTCAATTAAATAAAAAAAGCATGTACACGATGTGCATGTATCTCATTAGTTATTTTCAACAAACGTGCTTGAGAAACACGAAAAATCTTGACTATAAAGTTTGTCGGTCTATTTTCCAACTACAACGGTCGTTTTGTGTATTCAAAAAAAGTTGCATACGTTTTGCATTTCATTGCTGTTTCATATTTGAAAACAATTCGTGTACGAGAATTTACAGTGTAAAATTGCGAAAAAAAGAAAAACACATTTCGAGAAAAAAAGAAATCAATTAAAAGTAGAACATTGTAGAACATTATCAAAAACAATGCTTTAGATGTCCTCAATAATAATAATAGTAATACAGCGATAACAGAATCATTTCGTTTCCTCGCGCCGCGAATTAAAAGTCATAAGGCAAACACCACCGTCGCTTATTAGAGATAATTGCGACTTCGTTATAAATGGTAGTTTTCTTCATTGCACATCGTTGGCATCGTTGCGGAGCTGCTAAACTAATCGCATTAAAAGACAACAGACGCAGAGCGAGAAAATTACTTCTCTTTCCTGAACGAGTACCGTCTCTAAGTCTCTCTCTCTCTCTCTTTCTCTTCCTATCTATCTATCTATTTATCTTCTCGGCGTACTTCCCTTAACAAATGCAGATACTTCGGAGGGATGCAGTAAACTTTGCAAAACGTTTTATAAACGCCCGTGCTTCTTGAACATAGTAGTCTATGTCAGAAGCAGAACTTAGAATTAATGACTGGATTTTGTCATAGCTTAATTTATTTTTGATGATACTTCTGAGAAGTTTGACATACTCTCTCTCTTTAGTCAGTAAGTAAATAAGACAGATACAAAATACGTGTATTCACGTAGATGACATTTATTATATATTTGTTCTATTCGAGTTTTTATAGAAACTAAGTAAGTCCGAAAAAAAGCCAATAAACCACAGCTTTTTGTCGACTTTTTAATTCCATACCGTAGCGCCGATAAAGCAAATTAATCGCATTAAAAGCACCGACGACGATTATCCTTCTCTGCGGCATTAAATCTCTCGCAATATACTCAATTAACGTTTATTTTAAACGTAACATTTGGTGAAACGCGGCAACGAATTCGGAGAAAATATTTTGTAATTCTGGTCAGTTTATCTTCGTTAAGGAGCACTTGATTTCCACCTTGGTCCCGAAATCTCTGCGGTTGGCGGAATATTCAATTTTTATTCCGCTCTATAGCCCCGGAATAACTAAACCTCATTCTAATGCAAGACAAAATGTATTATTTTCCCCGCGACTGAGCTTCGTGAAATAAAGATAAGCGAGCAACGGAGGTGAGGAAGACAAATCGCGCTTTCCATTCGGCCGTTGCCTAATAGCCAAAGAAGCCCAATCTAATCGCATTAAAAGATTAAAGCGCGATGATTGTGATTCTCCGCCTCTCTCGTTCGTATGGTGGTTGTCGCTCTTCCATTTGTCACCAGTCAGAAAAATCCAACGGCAATATCGTCGGCCGGGGAGGGACCTCACGTCGCGTCTTCGGTTGGATGGATGAGAAGAGAAGACGTGGAAGAGAGCAAGAAATCGTGGAACAAGATTGTCAGATCCATAATGGCGAATACAGTGGAAAGTAGTGAAGCAAAAAGAGATGGCACGATGCGTCTTAAGTGATGTTCACATGTCACCTTTTTTCATCAAAGTGCCATAGGGAAAAATGTTACAAGAATAAAAAGTGAGTCTTTGTGGTTAAATGATAACAAAAAAAAGTAAACCCTGAATATTCATACATTTTTTTATAGCGTGGTAAAGATATTAGTCTTGTAAACGTTCAAAATTTTATGATCTAACTATTATCAGTGCGATTAAAAGATTTTATTTGATATTACCGCAATTGAAATCTCGTTGTGTAATTGTGCTTCTCGATAAAATATTGGCAACTGGTGTAAATGCCGGTTTTATCGCGTACATTCTTTTCTCAACAAAAACCAAATCTTGTAATTCTATTTAATCAATAGTAATTGAAAAAGAAAATTGACGTCTTATCATTGTTTAGAGAGCGGTTCTTATCTTCTTTAACATCGACGATAGGTCTTTCAGATAAGCTGTAACGCTCAGAGCTTTTCTAATTTAACCGGTTAAGCCAAATCTAAAGTGCGATATATGTATCAAGGAAATCGTGACGTACATGTCGATTTCTTTGTGACAGATCAATCTCCACCGGCCCGAGGAAGCAAATTTCAACTCTTTTTTTTTTTTTTTGCGAAACTCGTGTCATTTCTAAATCCATCTGATCCGCAAACGACACACTTCAGTATCGCGGTAAGTCGATGTGTTTGGAGTTTCTACTCGTTACTCTCTGTGTCGCACGTCTTCGTGACGGGACTCGATTTTCGTGCGCGTAATAACCACCTCCGCGTCTCGCTATGATACGCTCGCGCCGCCGCTTCATTCAAATAAGCGGAGAAACCGAGCGCTCTTTCTGTTTATACTTTTCCTTTCTCTGACGCGTCCCGTTAATTTTAATATCGCACACTTCATATAATTAACGCTGTTCAACTCAAGCAGATAAATTCCCGCGTTATGACTTGTCATTATCGAAGTTATATGCTTTAATGAGGAAAGTGCGCAACTCGTTTAGTGTTATTAAACTTGGATATCAAATGTGTTTTGCTTGCGCGGATCTAAAAACAACGAGAAAGAAAGGGAGACAGAGACAGAGACAGAGAGAGAGAGAGAGAGAGAGAGAGAACGCAGTGCGTTCGCACTTGCAAAATACTTTGAAATTCAGCATACAGTGATTCGCCTAGCGAGCACGTTTTGCAACTATATACCGTACAAATGTATAGCTCAATTATATCCGTAATTAGTTCCGTTTAAGTTTAAAGGTGCATTCAATCATGCGCCCCGAGCGCAATTATAACTCGAGATATTTTTGCCTTCTCTTACTCCTATTGTATTTTCTAGCAAAAGCTGTAATAATATTAAATCATATTTTTGATATAGAATACACGTGTGTATATATTCTAAGAACACGGAAGACGTGCTAATTAGATTATAAACGTCTTGTTCGCAAAACGGAGAATTTACGCGCGCGAATTTCAGCGTGTCAGTCCGAAATGTCGGGCATAGAAATTGAATTCATAGTGCCGTTTTGTGAAGATCAGCGTGAACGGAATTCAAGGGAATGCCGGAGATAAGGGCGGGTTTCGCCTGTTTGCATGAAAGGCAAAGCTTCGGATAACTCCCCCCTTACTCTCGCCTCTTCGCGCGTGTTCGCGACAGAGGGATACATCGCGAAAATATTCGGATTGGAAATTGGTTATACATTATTGAAACTCTCTGTGCGTCTTAGGCCACTCGGCCGTTCAGTATACGCGGGTAAAAGGGAACTTTACAGGAAAATCTATCGTGAATTTTCCTGTACCGCACACTTCTTCTCACAACCTCTCCGGGAAACTTACGGCCGGCTAATGGCTCATCTTTTATATAACGGCCGTCATACATTCCTTTTTTTACGCAAATTTATCAAGGTCTTTACCGCCAGCCGTCCATACTCATCGTGTTTCACCCGTTTCGGTTGTACAAAAAAATTATTTGCAAAATGTAAAACAATCACAAGAAATATAAACAAGAAGTGACATGGTTAATTATAATAATTATTCAATAACAAAAAATATATATAATGAACTCAGAGAAAGTGAAACGAACAGTTTCGCAACAGCGAAGTTAGATTGAAACTCAAAGCATTACGTTTTATCGTAGAACTTTCTTGTGGAAACTTTCTTATAAAATAGAAAAAAAAAGAATATTACAAAAAATATAAAACTCTTATTAATTATTTGCAACACACAAGCAAAACAAAGTTTACCTAAAAAGATTAAAAAGTAAATGGTTTTGCAATAGGGAAGTTAGATTGAAACTCTAAGAATGAGACGTAGGAATTTTTTTAAATTTGTTCAACTTTTGTAATTTGATTTTGGAATAGTGAGTTTCTTCGATTCTGACTCACTCCTTGTTCCTGAAATTTACAGTACGGTAAGATTCTGATTGCTTAATGTAATTGAATTTGTCAACGCTTTAATAATCCTTCGTTTGCATCTGGCTTAACGTCGAAAGGAGGTGAATAACCGATTATATAAGACTGACGTTCGTCTATCTTCGGCGAAATGTGCCTCAATTTTCCGACTCATTAAACAAATTTAATCCGACATAATTCAATTTTCTATGTGGCTTATGACATTTCATGTACGGGTGTAAATTATGCAATTATGTTTTCTGTGATATATGTATATTAATTTAACATGTTTGATCGATATTTATCGGTCATTTAACCTATTTTAAGTAAACGCAACAATTTGAAGCGTAATTAAAATCAATACGTTGGTAGAGTAACGGTGGTATACAAACGAGCGCTGACAGCAGCCAGACGAGGGCGATCATAAGCGCCGCTCTCGCCGGTGTTCTCTTCTTCAGGTAGTCGACCGCTTGAGTGATGCTCCAAAACCTGTCCAGGCTGATTAGGCACAGATTCATAATACTGGCCGTGCACAACAACACGTCCATGGCGGAGTAAATGTCGCACCACCAGTAGCCGAAGATCCAGTAGCCCATGATCTCGTTGGCGAGCGAGAATGGCATGATGATAAGGCCGAGAAAGAAGTCCGCCACCGCGAGACTGGCGATGAACCAGTTCTGTATATTCTTCAGCGCTTTCTCCGTGACAATGGCAATTATCACGAGCATGTTCCCCACGATAATGATGATCATCAGCAGCGTCGCGAAAATCGAAGCGAGTATAATATGCGGCAGGGTGTATCCCGACGGATAACCGTCGACAACGATGTAAGTCTCGTTGATGCTGATGTTCCAGGGATAGTGGTAGCTCGCGTTCAACGAGTCGTTGAACGCGCCGATCGTGTCCTCCATCGTGTCGCCGAACCCGAAGAGCAACAGATCCTTCTCTTCGTATTCGATCGCGACTCCTTCTTCCGTGTTATTCGATACACCTGTACTCACACTTACACTGCCGGTCGTACTGCCTACGCCGTCGACACTTTCTTCGCTGCCGCCACCCCCGGTATCTATCCCTGCCACGTTTTCTTCGCCAGTAAATGCAGTGTCCCCACCCTTTGTCGCGTCTACGATGTTCCCGCAAGCCGGAGTTTCTGAAGTCTGGCCGCAACGGTGAGACGACGCTTTTTTCTTTTCTGTCAGACCGCTCTCTCGTCCCGTGCTAGTAGTTGTGTCACGCCCGTCGCTCTCGATGATGTGTTTTTCGTTGTTCCCGGTACCGTTCGGTCCTCTTTTTCCGTCGTCGCCGTCGCCGCCGCTCAGGAGGAAGCGACTATCACGATCGCTGCTGACAGTTACCGGTGCCGCCGAATGATGATGCCAGCGTTGCTCGCCGTTCGGGATAGCGCGTGTCGGGAGGGCCTCGTTATTCGTAAACATAGAGCCACCACTGATTGATCGAGACCACATCATGTTCCCCTCGAAGACGCTCGTGGACGCCGTTGTCGGATTATCGACAGCGATGGTCATAATGCTGCCGAGAAGCGGCATCACTCGCACCCTCGCCGGGGACTGTAGATGCTATCTCGCTAAGAACGAAGCGGAAGTCGTGGCCGCGCGCGAATAGCAACGTGCCCCGGGTACTAGCTCGAGTAGCAGCAACAACAGGAGGGTGGTGGTCTCGTCGCATCTCGAGGCCAAGGGCGTCATGCCCGTTTCAGGATAATGCCATCCTCGTCGAATATGTAAATGCCCTCGTACACGCTTTTCCTCGCTTTCCCGGCTCGTCGTTCCTGCCGTTCTCTCACTCTCTTCGGGGAGATCGTTTCTACGGATCGTGCGATAACTATTTGTGCAGAACCAACTTCGTCGGCGCTTGTTCCCACGGTTATTGATGCGTATCTCTTCGAGACGGGAGGGTTGTCTGTAACGCGCGATGATATCGCGCGCCGCCTACTTCAGGGAAAAGTATCTTTTACCTAAGAGTCTCTTTTCTTCGTTCGAGAATTCAATGTCCCGTGGTGTTACGATATCGTAATTTTAGAATACACACGTGGCACTCTCACGTATACGTGATGGTATTCTTCTTGACTAGCGCAGTAAAGTTTGTCTTCGACAATCGGTGTTTTGTGTGTGTGTTTTTTTTTTCTATTGGACCAAATTTTTTAGAATCTAGTTTAGCTTAAATGTAGCTAATTTTCGGCGTGACTGACACCTTCGGATTTGCGCTGTGCTGCGGCCGTAACGTTACTTCCTCCGTGGTCAGACGTGGTAGTTGGTCTCTGATTTATTGCTTGGCATAAGTCGCGACTCCGTTTCTCCGTATTTCCTGCATTCGCTGGTCCACAACAGACTTACACAGACAGAGTGTACAGAGATTTATGGATAGTTCGGTGGGCGACTTGATTAAGGGTATCAAGGTAGATAGAGAAAGTGAAAGAGGAAGATAGATTAAGATAGAAAAGGAGATAGAGAAGAGGACGAAAGAGAGAGAGAATAGTCTAAGAACAAGAGTAAAAAATTGGTCCCCGTTTTTTTTTCTTTTTTTTTTTTTTACCTTTCCTTTACATTAAGCTTGAGCAGCCTACATAGCCTGGAGGCAAGTGAAGCGAGAAAAGTCTTCTTCTTGAGAAAGTACCGGCGATCGTAAGAAAATTTTTCTCTATGACTAGTCATATACAGATCCCGAAAAGTAATTTCGCAAAAAACGATGGCACGCTTGAGACACGGTCGTGAGAACGTGATTTCGTGCAAATTCCCGATAATTGATTACGCGCCTCCGTACGTTTTCCACTACCACTTTGTGACGGAAGCGCGATTTTTTCCCTTTTCCCGCTTCAATTTACGCCTTCTTCTCTCGCTTTCTTTCCTCGAGTTCTACGCGCGCGGCTCGACGTTGTTTTCTCTAACGATGCCCGCGAGCTAATTAATTATCGCGCCGGGGCTAAAAGGCTAAGCGCTGGATACCCGTACTGCTCCGACCTGCTTTTCGAAATACTACAAAAATCAGCAGAGAAACAACTTCGACGAGAAAATCAGAGAACGACACAGATTATAGATCGTAAGAATTATATACACGTATATTCGTAACGCTAAATTTGATAAATATGTAATACATATATATATATGTATTTATATATAATTATATGTACTGTGACGCGAGTTCAAAGATGCCACTCGCGAGCCTTGTGCAATGCCTTATTAAATAAGCTTATGGAAATGTACGCGGATTTAGGGATTTGTATCGATTGTTACGATGATTGAAAAGCGCCGTATATTCTCTTTTAATCTAAGCTTGATTATTTTTAGTACGTTACACAGAAGCATGAAGTGATTGAGTACATAATATATAGTAACAGAGAAGCGGGTGAGAGGAGATAGAGAGAGAGAGAAATATAGAGAGAAAGAGAGAGAGAGAGAGAGCAAGAGCGAGAGCAAGCGAGAAAGAGAGAAAGAGAGAGAGAGAGAGGCGTCGAAAAAGAGAAGAAAAACTTAAATAATGGTAGAATATCGCTCTTTTGTGTGAAGGAAATTGCGCGGCTACTGTAATGCAAGAACTTCCCTGTATTTACACCTATTTACACATCATTAGACCTCATAACGCCGCAACGACGTGTCCCTATTACTTGTCTCTCGTTCTAACCCTCCTTCATATGGCACTAGGTCATCGGATCACGTAGATCCATTCATGAGTTCACTCACGACTTCACGCGAGCGATCTACGCCCAAAACTCAAAAACACCTCGGCGAGACAGTTAAAGAAAAACCGACATGAAAATGTTTTTTATTTCGCTGAAAATGCCGCGTTGTTATCGCCGTTCGTTGTTGTTGTTGTTGCCACTTGATGTGATTCAGAATTACTTGATGTGGTTCACGATGTAAGCTTGTCAAATCTTTTTGTATCCGGCTGCAAAGAATCTTGCGGTTCTTTCTTGCAAATTTGTTCTTATCCGGGTGACGAGATCCTTTATGTCTCACCGCGTCTTTCCTCGGCGACGATTCCCCGAGAAGCAGTCGATAATTCTTAAATTTTATATCAAATTGATATCGCTCGCTCGCCTCTTTGTGATCCAATTTCCGCGCGACGATTCAACGATGCTATCTTTTCCATCGGTTCTGACAGTATCGGAGATTTAGTTTCACCTGAGACATTTCGCCTCTGACGGAGCACGCCTCGTCTTTTGAGAGAGTCGTTATTCTCGCAAAGCACGAGTATTCACTCACGACGCGGATAAAATCCGCAAGGCGGTAAAAATGTTACGTCGGAGATCTTACGCGGAATCGCGCTTATATATTAAGCATCTCTGTCTTCAATGCTTTACGGGTCGTTTCGCGCTTTCCGTCTCAAGCGTCCCAGCATCGAAATCGGAGCATGATATCGCGTACTGTTATTACACCGGGTCGAGATTCAATTCGCGCACACTTCGACATCGGAGCACGATTGGTCTCGTCTGAGGTGTCTCGTCAAACACGGTGTAATTTTTTCCTTCAAACAGTCAGCACAAATTCACTTAGAGCGGTATTCAGCTTGCGAAGCGGTGGCTTTTCGCAGATCATTCGAATACCACGCGGGATATATCGGCAGGAGGGCGGACGATGAGATTACAATATAACGGACAATAAAGCGGGTGGGCGATGAGAGGCAGAAAACAACTAGGAATTTACATCGGTGTTGTTATCAACGACGCACAGTCGCGTGTACATTAGCCGGGTTGTCGATCCGAAAACTCTCTCGTCGATTTTTCAAACACTAATTAACGAGGAAGTCGTCTCGGGGGATAACGTCTACGGAGGTCCTCCTCGTGTCTTCCCAACACCGTGTGCATGCGTGCGTGCGTGCGAGTGGTTCGAGGTTGTCTCATAGGTGTTTGGAAACGCACTGCAGCCGTGAGGAACGAGCCAGGAACTCGGACTCCCTCTCGTGTCGTTCGGTGGATGAAGACTCCCGCAGGACGTCGGCGGAGAGAGAGAGTGAGAGAATGTACGTGCGCGCGTGTCCTTTATATATATATATGTGTGTGTGTGTGTGTGTGTTCGTGTGTGTGTGTATGGGCGTCAGTGTGTACTGTGTTATACCGTGTGCATGTATATGTGACGGGGGGAGCGTAAGGGAGGGAAAGAGAGCTTGCTTGGCTCACTGGAGGCTGACTGTTGGCCCGACCGATCGCTCCGTCCGACGGTACCAGCGTCGGGGCGCCGTCTGACGGAATCGTGGAACCTGCGGCGCAAGCGTCGGGACGCCACCCGCCGCCACGGCATCGTCGCTCACTGACAGTCGACTTTGGACCATCGACCAATCGGGGTCCGCAACGAGAATAAGCCACCGCTCTGATCCTTTGTTAATGCCGCTTTTCTAAACAGGCTCATGTTAACCATTTTACCCTTATATTATTGCCTCACAAACGCTATTGTTAATGTTATTATTTTCCAAGCTTATCCTGTTTAATATGCGTTTCGACATTAAGTAAAATGATTTTATTATCGTTATACACTTCTCTTCGACACAGAGAAATGAAGATGTTTCTATTTCTTCAATGTGCGATTGCAAATTCTTTTTCTTCTTTTGTGCAGTCGTACAAACACGCACAAATATATTTTTGAGATTAAAAATAATAAAATAATTACATATAATATATAATTGCTCGGTTATCTTTTGTTGACAATATTTATGTGAAGAGCACTCAGGATTAAATAAATTACTTTTTTTTATAAATAACAAAATTTAAATTCATATTTAAAATCAGTTACAGATCTTGAGCGAGAATGAGAATACTGCAAAAATATATGTGTAAAAGAGAGTAGATTAAAATGTTGGATGAATTACAAATATTAAAATAAATGTAATTTAAATAGTCGCACGCAAAATATCAATTACACATATTTTAAATATTTTACATTCTAAATATTATCAATATAAAAAAAAAACCCGCGTATTATACGTTATTAAAATTTCCTAAACTATTGAAAAAGAATTAATATAAAAGAGAAGCTCTATCACACTTTTGATAACAAAGCAAGTCCTTACAGTTTTCTCGCTCAATTAAGCTCATTCAAGCAAGGGAATTCAATTGTAGCGACACTAAAGCGAAATTGCTATCTTAGACTTTCTATCATTATTAGTGGGCTTTCTAAGAAGAAAATTAACTTTAATAGAAAAAGAACAAAAGTTGGCTCTCTCCGTATTTAATTTTACAGAAATTATATTGCGTCTTGATATTGATTTAAAGTGCAAGCATATAAATATTCTTTACAAATTTACTTACTTTTACACGCTCTATTTCTCTCTGCCGCTAATGTCAAAGCAGACACAAATAGAAACTTTAATATTTACATTTCGGAAACTCTCGCGAGTGATGTTTTCGTTTTAAACTGCGAACTCTCGTGTTGCGCATTATTTGTCGCGAAAACTATCGTTTCATTGCGCCTCTACCGCGCGCGCGTGCTCGATTTTCATGTAGAAACTGCACTTTACCGATAATCTTAGTAGCTCATCCTTGATCCCTTCCTATAATCCAATTTCGACGAAGAAAATTCGGTATTATTTTATCAAATAAATATCGGATTCTCTCTTTCTCGTCTGCATTTCTATTCAATAAAAATTACTACGCGGGATCTGAGAAGGAGGAAAAGCTTTTTGTTGAAAATGGACAGTCAATAAAAAGATTACCTTCCAAAAACTATTATTCAGAAGAATTCGACGACATCTTTCTGCTTCGCGGGAGAAAGTCTTCAGACAGAATTCTTCAGCCCGCAGGAGACATCTGTTTCCTCACTCTTCTTCTTTCTGATTTATTAAAAAGTTTGACTTTCTTCTTTTGGAAAATATTTGGTTCATTTCCAAAGATTATCTAAATGCATATACAAAAAGGCTACTAGTAAAACTTTGAACGTTTGAAATATTTTTTCATATATTTTATGGCAATATTCGCGAAAAATTGAATATCTCGATTCAGTGCATCAAGGGGCTATTTTAACTCCTAAAAAAACGTGCGCGTAAAAAATATGCTCCTCTTATTTTGAATTACCAGCACTCGTATCTTAAAACAGTTACACCATGGGTTCTTTTCAATTCGCTTGCACTGTCTTCTCGATAAATCTCATATCACTTGAATATTCAATAAGCGCGCTGAGGTAAGCACAACGAAAGACAATTTGTCAATGAATTAATTACAAAACTTCGCAAAATTAACTACTTTTCTCCCGCCTCTATATATTGATCAGTGAACAGAATAACAAGATGCTGTATAACGTCGTCTATACGAAAAAAGAAGTTCTTAATCACAAGAAAAGCTACTTATAATTTGTAATGACACTCGTTAAATATTCTAAGAGCGTATTACAAGTCTGCAAAGATATTGATATGGTTATGCTAGAAGCTCTCTATTGTATAAAAGAATCGCTAATTAGAGTCTTCTTTTTTTTTAATAAAAGAAGAGAACAATCCGGCGTTATTAACGCGCTACAAGTACATAGAATGATATATACGTTCAATTCACGAGTAACCGCGCGGTGGTTAATAAAATAAATGATCAATTCAGTTATTTTTACGACACTCTCTTTAATTGCTCTCTCATTAATCTCACAATCATCTGCTTCCAAATATCCTTCGACCTTTGACCGAACATACATATGTCCGACAGATCAGACACTCCCTTTTCGGTTTCTGCCGCGTCAACGTTTTGACTCGACGTCGCTTCTGCTCGTCTGTCATGCTTCTCTTGGTCCTTCTGTCCGCCTCTTTAGCGAAAGTTTCCTCCCGGGTAAGTTCGGGATATCGTCGTAACTCTACCAGGCCGACATGCAAGTCCGTGCCTCCCTTCGCGCCTGGCTATCGGTGAAAGGCGTGTACGTGTATCGACATTGTTCTCGCTCGAGGACATGCAAGCGTTTGGCCGAGAGGTAGAGAAACTAGTTACGAAACTAGTACTCCCTTTCGGAGGCTCTGTCTTTACGTTGAGATACCTACAGGTAACAGGCGGCGCGTCGACGACTCGTCTTCTCCGCGAGAACGCCACCGAATTCGATTGCAACAAAGTGCCAGTCGGCAATTGTGCTGATTCATCGTTCATGTCTACCGATGATCAAATGGAACGTCTCCGGGACTGTATTTTGAACTTCGACGACGCGGATATTATGTCGGAGATCAATAATAATAGATGGTCTGAGCATGCCTGAGTAAACTTGATCGAAAGGAAAAGAATTCGCGCCGGTGGCTATCATTAGCGAATTTTAATGACAACGTTAGAAATAGTTTGAACATTAGTATTTTTTTGCGATATCGTTCGTTATTTCAAAATCTACAATCGCATTATTTGAAAATCAAAATATATACGATGTTCGGTCATTTCGTAATCCGTACGGTAAACCTGGAAGTGCGCGAGCATCTCTTGCGAATATCAATCAATGCTTTAACGTTTTAGATCATTCATGTTTAAATCTAAATAATTTATAGACTCCGCTTTGACGGTTATTACTTGCAGATGTTGCCAGGAATATCAGTACGTTAATACTGCGCGGATATACACGATAAAATTAGATCTGGTGAGACTCATGCAATTTCATTAAGTGTAGAAGACGCACAATAAGTTATGCGATAACTGTGCGTTCATATCTGTCTGCACATAGTGTGGTGTGGATTCATGAAAATGTAATTGGATCAAAGATTAACTTTGCTTCACATTTTCGAGACGCGAGAAATATATATATGTACATATTCTTGATACACACACACACATATGCACAAACACTTTCATATTTAAACAATTTTGTTATATCAAAACCTTTACTCGAATATTTAAAAGGTTTTCAGCTGTATAAAAAAAAAAATAAAATATATTTAGTTACACACTTTTATTAACAGGATATACGATATTTGTACAATTATACACAAATATTCGATATTTGTACAATTGTACGCAAATTACTAAAAAATGCTGCGTATCGAATCTTGGCATTGTATGTCATAATTAATACACAAATTTCACGACCGACTACGCAAAAATATGTACGAATGTGGAGCAATAATGGAAACAGAGCTTTCATATTTTAATTAGCAACATGTCAAGAAAAATTCCGTTTTGCTTATTATGCTGATATTTCATGCGTGGTAAAATAACGTTTGTGGAAACATCCGGATTACGTGATTCGAATTTTTGTAACACACAACGGTGGAACAAGTAATGTCGGCAAAGTATAAGCGATCAATATTAAAGCAACATTGAAAATGTAATACAATGATACATGGCGCAGATAACTATTTGTCATAAAGCGATTTCAATCGTGCATTCTGTTTGATGACGATGTAAAAACTAATATGCATAATTTCGAAATATCTGTGTATTATCGGCACATATACGCTTAATCGGATAATCTCATTAACTTTTGACTGTCTTTCCTCGATAACTACCGCATGTGTTGGCCTACGTCGGTTACAATCAATAAGCATAAAACTGGTGCAAGAAAAATTCTCTTTTTTTTTTATTGTAGAAAAATTTTTCAATATATTATTATAAACGCACTGAGAAAAACAAGTTCTGAAAAACATGCTTTTTTTCGTTTTATAATAGTAAAATAAGTGCAGTATGTAACATTAAAAATAGCGCGATTATAACATAAATCTTATGTCACGCCGCCGGTCGTTGGATGCATGTTATAATACTCTATTAATGTTGATTATCGCGTCGTATTTAATCGCGTTGTACATATATATAAGTCTTGCCGACGCGACAGAAACTTGCATACATTTCCGCAACAGTCTGCCGCAGAATTAGCGTGTTGTGTTTCCATCTCTGAAAATATCTCTTGACTGTTACGTCTGCATTTGGTTTTACATTTCGACAATGATATGCCTTAAGGGGCTGTGAAGTCGATTTTGCGTGTACGCGTTATCGACATATTTTTTATATTTTAACTAAAACTTCTAATTTAAAAAATTGTTTACAAAAAGCTCAGATGAAAAAACTTATTTGTTATTAAGATTGAGATTTCAATTAAAAAATTGATCTTCATGTCAGAACTATTTTTAAGACAAACTGATTCATTAAAAGTTGATGGTGTTTTATCGTAAATGTATCGTATGTGCTAGAAAATTTTCTATCCAGACAATTGAGTATCAATATAGTAGCTTTTAGCAAAAGTACGGAGAAAGTAATGACAGAGAAAAAGAGAAAGAAAAGCGAGTTTGTTTTATATTCCACTCTCCGCGAAATCGACGCGGGATTTACATACTTATTGTCACATGCGCAAGACAAACTTTCGATACGATAATATCGAAGTAGAAGAACACACTATATATGTAGCAAAATCCTGTAAACTTTATTTTTGTTTGTCGAAACAATATTTTGTAAATCGCAACAAATAATTTTCACGCTTCGATATAAAAAAACGTACAGATGCAAAATTCTTTCTCTTTCAATCTTGTCGCTAGTAAGTGAGCTGATTGAACGAAGAGTAACGTTAATCAAGCCGTGCCGATATCAGAAACGAGAAACGTTAAAACGTCTCTCTCTCTCTCTCTCTCTCTCTCTCTCTCTCTCTCTCTCTCTCTTTCTCTCTCTCTCTTTCTGCCTCTCTCGATTGCATCCATTATTGCATCTCCGTGTCTCGAGACTTCCGACACACTCTCGAAACAAATCATCCGTTTCCGTCTACTACAGAATTTACTTCCGCAATTGCGCTGCGCGCAATCGTTCTCGGCGATGCTTGGCTCCACGAGCGCGATCGTGATCGATCTTTTAGGTGTAGTTGCGCGGATGTGCCGAGGATTCGCCCCGACATTCCTCTTCGTAGTCCCTGCAGAGCGATCAGATCGCGCTTCGCAGTCGATCCCCGCCAGCTCGTACGTAGGTACATATGTAGCCGACCGAGTGCGCTTTCTCGTGGCGTGCACATAAGTCGCCGCCTGTCCTAAGAATCTCGAACATCCTGCTAAGCGGAATTCCTGCCACGGTTTTCGTCCTTCGATCTATACTCTTTCACGTATACGTACGCGATAACATATATGTATATATTATACATACATATATATATATATATATATATATATATACACATCGAAGGATTGCGCTGCCTATAATGTGCTATCTCGCGGCACACGCCCTACCACGAGCCGTCGTGCGGATGAAAGGTGAAAAATTGAAGCACAATTTCGATAGTTGCGCCGACGACATAGTATCCCGCTGGTGCTCTACTGTCGAACGCAACTAGAAGTGCCATTAGACCGAAAACGGCTCTCTTTCCTGTCGCGGAAAGAAATTGTCAGGTGCATTTACGGACTACAAACGCTTTCTAAAACTGTCATCTCGTCGCGCGTCTCGAAATCGCAACCAAACCGATCTGAAAATTACGATTACACACCTCGCTTATTCAAGTCGGCAGAATATTTTCTCTCTATTAATTTTTAACGCGGTAAGTTATTATTTCAATAGGAAATAACAAAGAAGTTTTAGTTAATCAGAAATGAACTCCTTTACTTTCCTGAAAATTGACAAAGTAACTGTAATAAAGTAATGTATCGCGCGAGAGTAAACGAGAGAAAGAGAGGGAAAATGTCACCCCCACAATAAATTCTTAATGACTTCATAAAACGCGACAGAGTTCGCGCATTCAAAGCGTTTTGCCATTAACCCTGATTCTCCCGCTCTTTAACTGCCAACTTGGATAACGATTGTGTTTTTACAGACACGCGTTTCTGACTGTATAAAAGTGATGATTAATTCGCTTTTGCGTTGTAACGAGGAATAAAGTGAAGTCGCGTAAGGCCAAATGATCTATCCGACGACAACAGTCCAGGTTTTACTCTCGATAGCGTGGGACGTCGTCGCGACTGTTTGAAAGAAGATGTTCCTCGAAGAGAGCGAGAGAGCGTCTTTAGTTTTCGGGACGACGGCCGACTAATACTATCAACCACCCGTCCCACATGTTGCACATCCTTTCGCCGGATGGCGATGCAAAGTCGAGTGTCGTTAACGAGGCAACCCCGCCCTTGTGACGTCACACCAGAGGGCGCTTCATGTGCGTATTGCGTTCGTACTCAGACCATCCCCTAGGCTCTCGCGTCTCTCTGTTCATCTCGAAACACATCGCTTTCGTCACTCTTTCATTTTTTTATTTTTGTTTAATCGCTTTTCGCAATCTCGTTCGTCCGTTCTGTTATTTGCGAGATCACGTCATTCAGTAATATAATCAGGAACAACTCTTTGTCATTGTCTCGTCCTATTTCGATCATTTTCCTTTTCGGTCATTTCCTTCTGCGGTGAGAGAGATAGAGAGAGAGAAAGAGAGAGAAAGAGAATTGATTTGTGACATTCCGATTCTAGCGCAACTAACGTGGAGTGATGTATCATTGTCAAAATGCAAACCGACCGATTTTCCTTGTCAGATAGAAAATATATATCTTCGCTTCTGGACGTTGACTCGCAATATTCGCCACTCGAATTGATTTTGTCGATCGTCACACGGTGTCATCAACCTTCGCTTAATGTGTCTCACTTTCTCTCTTTCATCGCCATTTCCGCACTAGTTGCGACGCAACGTGATCTTCCGGTAGTTCCATTCTCCCTGTTTTCCAGTCAAGATGTGATCATTTCCTTTCACGTCCCCGATGATCGTTGTTTATATGCGATGTTTTAACGTCGTGTTTACCTGCGTCAATTACGACGCCGTTCCACGGCCGCTCTTCATCTTTTCGTCTTCTCCTTGCTCAAATTACTTCCTGATCCTGATTGCTTCCCCTTCATCAAGCAACGCGCACGCGATCACGCTAATACTATTTATTTGTCCTACTTTTGCGATATACGCAAAGTCTTTTCTTCGAGTTGTGCGTCTCTCTATTTCTCTTCTAAGTTTCCTCAGAATGATTCCCTCTTATACCAGTCCATTTAGAACCGTTTCCGATTTTCGCTTGCTTGCGCGTACACTTCGATAAACTTTCGAGAAGCGCATTACGAATATTTATTCCTCTCTAGTTTCCTTTCTCGCTCGTTCATTTTAATATTCCCATAAATCGCGCCGCTTCTTCTTCCGCCAGTCTCGCATTATCCGCACCTCAACTTCGTTCAAAACGCCTCGTTTTTCTCCTTCTTAGACCTCGTCTTTGTCGAATTTTCAAGCATGCAAGCGCGCCGAGGCTATAAATTTGCCCTCAACCACTCCTCTCTCTCTCTCTCTCTCTCTCTCTCTCTCGCTCTCTTGTTGTCTTGTTGTTTATCTCTCAATCTTTTTCTTCCGTCTCTCATTTATCCGCACCGCCATACTTTGCGCCGATCGTTACGTTCTTATCCACTGCTGTCCCTTGGTTCTCTCTTTGCTCTTAATCCTTAACCCTTATTCGCGCTCGAACTACTACGCTCTCCTCGACCGTCTCTTTCTTTCTCTTTCTCACTCTCTCTTATTTTCCTTCGTATCCCAACGGATTTTCGAGTACGTGATCGCACTAACGTCATTTATTTGTCTTACTTTCTCTTCGGTGTGTTACTACAAGGGCGGTCTACCGTACTACTCCGTACTGTAGACCGCCCTTCGCCACCCGTTTCGCTTCGCTTCAAATTTTCCCTTTACATGTACACACCGCACTGTCCACTTATCTTCCACCTTTCCTCTCGTGTTCTCTTTTTTTCACTTTTTTCAGAGTAAGGTTCTCTATTTTTCTTTTTTATTGTCACTTATCTCGTTCTCTTTTCTGCTCTCGCTCTCCGCGTCTTTTTCTCTCCCTCTCTATACCGCTAGCTTTCTCGCAACTTTGTGTATGTATGCGCCAATCTGTGTGTGCGCGGCTGAACCGCGCAGAGGCGGTCGAGATGGTAGGATCGTACGAGTAGGGACAAGAGTGTATCGACCCCTGCCAGATTCGCGGTTCTTTCTGCGACAGAGAGAACACGAAGAGTACGAGCGAGAGGAACGAACAAGAGAAGAAGTGACGACAAGAGAGAAAGCGGTAGACAGTAAGAGAGAGAGAGAGAGACGCAGACAGATTGCCGTGGGTCGAAGTGTGACTGAGTGACTATGGGTAGGGATTGCAATGACGTCATGGATGTGCGAAAGAAAGAGTGTAGGACTACGAGAGAGAAATATAGAACAGAACTTCGCCGACTAGGCCGACACACACATCGTTATAAACAAAACTCTTTGTGCAAGACACAGTATACAGAAGGATACACGAGATATCTGCAACTGTGTTTATCTCTCGTCCGACACTCGATCGCGAGCATCGATTTTATGATACATCGCGCGCGCCGTGTGACGCACAACGTACGCCAAAATGTGAAGATATCGAATTTGTCCAAGAACATCGGCCTCCTGGGAAATTGTTGAATGTTTCGCGCGTGCTCCGCTCCGTTCATCATTTAGTCGTGAAAATTTATAAGAGATGACTGACTTCGTTCCTCGTGATGTTTTATAGTTATGTACATGTGAAATTTGATCGCGCCGAGTTATAAATCTTTTTATGAAAATGTAATCGCGATTATAATAAATAACTTTGATTCAAAATAGTCGAAAAATAATTTCACGTTAAATAATTTCACACTGATGTTTCATTGACGGGGGATCAGGATTTTAATCAGAGAAACATGACGTAATTTATTGCAGCAATTGTAGGTGTTTCGTACATATGTTTCTCGCACAAACTACTTAAACTCTTCGAACATGTCAATTTTTAATGCGCGGAGAAATGAAATTTCGGAGCTTTCCAAGTTACTCTCTAAGAAAAGTAACTGATGAAACTTCAACAATATTACAGAAATTATATATCAACCTTCGCACGGTAATGTAAAGATGCAATATTACCGTCGCTACACACACACACACACACACAGAGAGAGAGAGAGAGAGAGAGATGAGTGGACGAGTTTCAAATGCCACTCTACATTGTGATTACATTTTACATGCATATCTACGTATTTTCAACAGGATTAAATTTAAACTAATTTCGCACCAAATCCCAGAACTCGGTCATTATTGTAATGAGCCAAACATCTGTAGCTGCGCTTTATCTTTACAAGATTCGATCATTTTGTAAGATATATATCGGATGCTGGCGTCCATTTGTAATACGTAGCGCGTAATAAAATACAGTTTCAGCGTATTAATTTAATTTATGCGATATGTTGTATTTTTTGTGAATAACAATTCTTTATGAATATTTATAATTTAAAAAAACACACGCACGCACACACACACACGTGTGTTCTAAATTATCGTTTATACAGGAAAATAAATTAACACACACATCAAGTATTTATAACGACTTGTGTGTATAAAACACACATACGTTGCGAGATAACCTTGTCCGCGATTTATGGCGGCTCGTTTATGAACTCGTCTATATATGAGTCCATTATAAAAGATGCATTTTCCTGATTGTTCGCACGTCCGTTGTATATTTTCATTGCATATGCACGAAGAGTGTATACAGTATACGCAACGACAGAGACGCGCTATTAACAGACGTAGCTAGCAGTAACATTAGCAGTTGGCGAAACGATGCGTGACTGTGTGCTGCTATTTCGAGCTTTCGCCCCGGAGCTAAAGTTCAACATAGCGGATGAAGTTCGATGGAACAACGCAGTGGCAAACACCGCAATGCATTACGTATGCAGTGACATAAACTGCGTTATGATCGCTTTACATCCTGTCAAAAATTTAACAATCAATTCTGTAACAAGAAACTGAAAAACGCGAAAATAAAACATTTATTATTATTACGCCGATATTTTTTCCCTTGTGAGAATTGCAGAAAATATTGATGATGCTATCTTCAATATCTTTGTTGTCAACAAAGTAATTTCGTTTACCTGCTGCTATTTATTTTACATTGTACAATATCAATACGCAGGAAAAAATTGTGTGTAAATTTCGCGCTCGCTGTGTCTCATTTTTTTTATGACATTATTTTTGCTTAAGTCGCGTGAAACAGAAGACACATTTTCGTGATGTAAGCAAAACATATGTTCGCGCGCGAAAACGGCTCGCTATATATACAAGATTACTTGTAAAATTCTTCTATCAATCATTCCAACTCATCCATCATGGAACGAGTTTTTAAGAAAATGTCCGGGGGCTCATACTTCTATTGTACTCCTAAGAAAAGGCACGCGAGAGAATAAAGCAGCTTCATCACGAATAAAACAATTGCTTCAGTGTGAAGCGTTAAAAAAATCCCGTAAAAAAAAAAGAAGAAGAGAAAGTTTCTAGAGAGCTCTTTTTATTAAAAACTCACGCCCTCGAGCATTTCCACAAGGAGGATTAATGCATCTGACGGCGCCGTTAACCTTCCCCCGGACGTCAGACATATTTACGCGTGATTCGACGGGGTCTGTTACAGCACACAGCCGCCATATGTTTTCCATCAAAATAAGTGATTTATGAGCTAAGTACATTTAACTTATCCCTTCGTCTTTCAACGCTGTATCGCGTAAAAACTGACGATGCATTCAAAATAAGCCGAGAAATACGTTGCTAAAGATACAAACACATTCGCATTTTTGTTATTTCACATACTCCACATACATACATTACGGGATCCTTTTTCCCTCGTATCTTGCGTGTTTGATAATTTTATTATCGTTGCGAATATAAAAACCATGTCCAAAGCGAGGCTTAAAACAAATAATAACGCTTTCATCGCGGTGCGCATATTCCTCGTTAAAACATTGTATCGACCCTATCGTGTGTCGAGCATCCGCGAGATATCCATTAAAGATATTTCCACGAAATCTCCACCGGCTATGTAGCTATCAAAGGGGGATCGATATGTATCCCGGCAAATTGCTTAAATTCATGCGATAGTACAACCTTTCACTGAACAATCCTAGTGATGAATACCACGCGATACCTGCATACCTCTGTTCCTGTAGGCATCATAAATCGTGATACATCGTGCGCAGAGCCGCGATACTGCGCGCTCCCGACGCGGTCAAACGTACGCCCTACCTCTCTCTTCCTTCCCACCAAATTACTATTCTCACGGGGAAATAACCGTAATCGAAGTAATTTGATACTCATTGATTTAACAGTAACTCCCGCTACCGCGTTAAATTGCAAACGAATAACTGTCAAATATAATAACGCGCGATCTCGATGCGATCATCGATTGCGCATAATTGATTCTGTATCCCTTTGTGATGTCCGTAACAGAAGTAATAACTGAGACGAGTTTTGACACGTAATTTCAAAGCTTACTTGTCGTACCACAATGTATTTGTTCTTTTTTCACGCAATTAAATTGTCTTTCCTGATATTTTTAAGTCATAGCATGAAATTATCGCGCGTTCGAACACGGGATAGAAATAAACGTTAATGTAAACATATGCGTTCTAATATGCAGATGCAAGGTTTAAATATGCATAAGCACGCAGGGTAATTTCTCTCTGATTTTCGTGACGTCACAGGTAAACACTGTTAATTGCATTCCAAGTAAAGAAACAATAAATTGGTGAACTATTCTCGAGCAAGGAACGCAGCAGTGCACGACAGGAAGGACAATGACTCATCCGCAGCACGTGGCTAGATGGGATTTATAAGGGTGTAAATTACGTCCGTAACAGAACATAGGTCGATTACATGGTAACATGCACGACCGAATTCTGAAATGCGTTGCTTTACAATGCGAGTTGTACGTAGAATTGGAAAAAAACAATAATAAATTCTAGTTTATGTAATAATTAGAACTCTACATCTTCTGTGATGTTAGAATTTTCACTCGAGAGGTTGTTGAGTTGTTTTGACTCGCGTTTTAAAAATTTATCTGAGATTTCAAACTTTGACAATATTATA
>QVOB01016552.1:0-17003 GCA_014839585.1 Pseudomyrmex concolor
ACGCGAGGCGTGCGCTTATATATTGATTTCGATAGCAGATATCGCGGAATCTTACGAGGGTGGAAATGTGTAGAGTAATTTTCGCTGAATATTAAAAATCTCTCTTATCGGCTTTAATTATTTCACACGCGTCGCATTTGCGTTCTAATCGAGCAAAAGTTTCTCAACTTTTTCACAGAAAATTTCTAAAACGCCATTTCTCATGCGTTTCATACACACACACACACACACACACACACACACACACACACACACACATAATATATATATTATATATATGCATACGGATGAGCTGTCGTCGTATCGTGCTCGACAAGACCGGTTTGGTATGCGTATACGTACTGGCCGATCGATTATCGATGTGACGGAATCGGAGAGAAAAACCGCGCGTGTCGCACGACGCTACGCGTCGCGCAGAGAACACGCCGACAGATTTGAATCCTAACGCTAAGTTATTCGCTTGTCAGCGCGCTCTCCCAAGAGCATCGCGAATAGAATATGACGCCCACTTGTACAACCCGTCTCTACATTCATTCCCATTTTTACTCCCACGCCCCGTCCATTCCCATGCAAGTGAGCGAACGCGCATGTCTCATCTCCGGACGACTCGTTTCAAGGGGATGAGAGAGGGAGAAAGGGGGACGGAAGGGAGACACGCGTCTCTCTCTCGTTTCCCCTCTCATCTCTTTCACTCTCTCTCTCTCTCTCTCTCTCTCTCTCTCTCTCTCTCTCTCTTACACCCCGAAGAGATTCTCTCGGAGCAAAAAAGTCCCAGGGCCCGGGACAAGATAAGATATTCGGGCATGCAACCCGGGCGTGAAACGACCCGATCGAATGTCCCGACGTTGGCGTAAGCTCGTCTTGTCCGCCTCTCTCTCCCTCTATCTGTTTTTCATCTCGACTCTTCTCCACACAAAAATATACCTAATAAAGCTTTACGTCGCTATTCCTCCTTCGCGTTTGGCAACCCCCGTAATATGACAGCATGCACGTGGAATTTATTGGGGTAAGCATGTAATGCGGATACAAGGCTCGGCTCGAAGCTCTCTCTCTCTCGCTAGCGGCTCGATTCATTTTCCAATAATAGCCGGATGTATACTCAAGCGCTGTCCCGCACAGCCGATTACAACGCGGCGACGACGTTATGTATGTTAAATTGCCCCGAAATTCTATTCATTTGTTCGTTTATGTTTGGTTTTACGTTCGCGCAGCATTGTCGAAATTTTCAACCAAATTCGCCCGGCGACAGACGCGTGATTCTCTGCGGGTTTTGTTATTAATTCGTAATAACTGCTATTTGTAATTATCAAAGTGTGTGATATAAAACATATCAATCGCGCGCGTTTATCGTTGATGTACAGGAGATCAAACTAACACGGCAGAAAGTCGGAACACGCGAAATGTGCGCTGTATAGTGTGTGTGTGTGTGTGTGTGTATATATATACACACGCAGCATTTCAAAGTCGTTACCCGTCCTTCGGGTCCATTTGGACCCAAATCAATTAAATGGAATTGTTCTCGGAAAGCGATCCTATGAAAGCAATCCAATCCATCCTTGTGTTATCTTTGATGTTCTTAAATCAATAGGTGGATTAAGATCCGCAGACGTGAAAAATAACAATGGATAAATGGCGAATTGAATTGAAGTCTTGAGAACAATCCAATTCGAGTGATTAATCCACGAGATTGATGACGGAAGAAAACCAGAAGCGCTAATATCTTTTCTTAGCAAATAAATTAACACGCGCCCGCGAGGAAAGGCGGCGCTTTAATATCTCCATTTCTCAACAAATAAATTAATCCTTGATTATATAAGAAGACACAGAAGAAAACTTCACAGATAATGACGTATCTTTGACATCTGTCAGACGCGTTTTACTTACGCGCGTGCATGTTCATTAAAAAAAAAAAAAAAAGAGAAAATTCAATATTTTTCTTGAAAAAATTTCCATTTGTAAATTCTACACAAAGTTGAAGACGAGGCTTTTTTTTGGCGGAAAGAAGGGGTCCGTCCGCCCGCGCTAATCCCTAATGTTGTTATTTTAAGGATCAAACCGTGTTTTTTATGCCATATTTAGTTAGTAACAGACCAACTTCAAAGAGAGTACATTTAAAACCACATGTGAATCCTTTCCATTCTTTTCGAACGACATACTTTTTAAACAACGCTCGCGTAACACGATACATGCTGCTCAAAAACGGTAAACGTTTTTGCTCCATTCACTGCGCGGATCGAATGTTTGTGCAGCTCGCGCGCAGACCGGCTGGATACATTACAAAGGGATCGGTTCAATCGACTCGGGCTCGACGATGATCGAGATACTCCCGGGAAAGGAATCCTCCCAGGACGGGAGCGCCTCGCCCCGGAAACGTATTTTCGGCTGGAGCGCGATCGTTAGCGAGAAACGTGCTGAGAAAATCGCGAGGAGGTGTGGCGAGACGCTCTCTCTCTCTCTCTCTCTCTCTCTCTCTCTCTCTCTCTCTCTCTCTCGCTTGTCGAGAAGATCGTCGCGCGAACCGAACACGCAAGAAAAGCCCGGCAGCGACGAAATTCGAGCGAAGAAGATTTTTCGCTTCAAGAAAACTGTGTGTGTGTGTGTATGTATGTGTAAAGGACGAGCGTTGCACGCGACCGAGCGAGCGAGGCGAGAAACGCATTTCGCTCCCGAAACGGCGCACGTTCTCTGTCGCGCTCTATTTTCAAGAGCGACCGAGAAAGGCCAAGGAGCAGGAAGAGGTGATCCGTGCCCGCCATTGTTACCCGACACTGGGAACCGCTCGACAGGAATAGAACATGGAAACCGACTCGCTCGCGCACCGCACTCACCTCCTATTCGGTATCCGCCTGCGCTTTCGTCGCCCCGTCGTCGTTGTTGCAAGCGCAGCAAAGTCCCCGACGCGATCGACACGCCGCATTGTTCGCGCTCGCGAACAGCTATAATTTTTATCGTATCCCTCCCGTGTCGCAGAGATTCGCCCGTCGGTTTTCCCGCGCGCGCGCCCGCGCGACGAAAAGAATGTCGAAGCGTGTCACTCCGCTCTGCTCCACTGCCCGCTTTCGTGAGGAACTCTTCTCTTCCCACAACTTTCTCGGAGAATCCTCGACTTTTCCCCTTCTTTCTCCAGAAATTTTCCTCACGCCGTAAACATCTTTTCATTTTTTCTCTTCCAAAACACTATCCATTATCGTAATTTTACCGTCGTTGCTTGTAAATACTATTATTGTGAAGCAGCGTGTTTGCGGTCCTACGATCGTCGAAAGCTTCAAGAGCCCGAGAAGCCAGAAACCCCAGGGGTGGCTCATAAATAATCGAAGACAATGCGGATATATATACCAAGGAATACGATCGGACCCGTGGCTTTGCCTCCCGCCGCGTCACGGCTTCGGTTCGCTGCGAGTTGGGGATTAGAAAGAAGAAGAAGAAGAAGAAGGAAATAAACGCTCGCCTTAAGTATAATCGAGCGGTCGACGAACATCATTGTCGATGCCGGGCTCGGGCCGAGGGCGTGTTTCGCATCTTTTCTTTTCGCCCCGGCCACTCTCCATTCCGTCCGGCGAGTACGTTTTTGTTCCGTCCCGGACGTGTTTCGTCGCAAAAACGTTATTTGAAAACGGCCCCCTCCCCCTTTCCACCCCTTCCCATTCGGGAACGGCGCGGGGCTGATTGGGGTGCGCTACCGGCGAATGAGGGCCACTTGTATTCAAATGTTTCACCGACCCTTTCCTCCCCTTCGTCGACGGTCTTACGATGCGGACCGAATGAAGCGCCCCGTGGCACGGAAGTGTGCGTGCCTCGCGGATACGTGCGTGCGTGCGTGAGCACGTGCGTATACGTCGCTTGTGTGCGTCGAGAGTTGCGTGTACGTGTGTCGGTATCCCTTGGTCTCGACGTGTGCGTGTAGCGTTGGCGTATTGTGCTGGGTGCGATCGCGCGTGTGGTCTCGTCAGCAGAGTAAAAGTGTGTGTGCGTGTATGTGTGTGCGGGCGCGCGCGCGCGTGCGTTTGTACGGGCGCGTGTAGGTGAATGTTGCGTGAGTGCGTGCATGCGAAGGCGTACCAGCCAGATCTCGCGGAGAAAGGCCGCCTGGCGCCGCGTGTTTTAGCGACACACCGTCGTGTACGTTGTACTAGCAGAACACCCGGCCGAATTTTACGATTATGTTCTTACGTATACCCGATGTGTGTGTGTATATACACCCCGAGTGTAATTAAACGGGGAAATATTTAGCGCGACGTGCTCCGTTTGCGCGCGCGACTCTCTTTCGCTGTCTCTCTCTCTCTCTCTCTCTTTATTCGCTCTTCCGCGGTGGAGGATGGGTGTATTTTCCCCGGAGTCGCGAATTCGCCGGATAATGCAGGGTTCGGTGACACGTTGTACACAGGGTGTGCTTTCCGAGGCGAGAGGGAACATTATGTTGTGCGCAATTTATTCAGCCGGAATTCTCTCGGCGAGGCGCGGAAGCGCTCGGCTCACTGAATTCCTTTCGGAAGTTAAACGTCGCGATGATGATCGTCGTTTCGGGATAACCCGCGCGCGAAGAAGGGTTATCTCGACGTAATTACCTTTATATCTCGGTTGTTGTCGTCGATAATCGGACGTGAAAAATAGAAAAAGGTCCGACCGACAACGGGGCCGGCGACAGGCGGCTCCTTTTTTTTCGATCCTTTAAAATGTTATCGGTGATGAAATGTCGTCTCAGCGCCCGGAATGTACTTTTTTTTGTGTAACGACGTACATATAAGCTTCGTCGGATATTTCGAACGAAATTCCTAAGAAAATCTACAAGACTCTTCCATCGAACCCTCCCGGCGACGAATTCCCCGACACCAAGTATATAATATCGAGCTCGCTAGACCCGGCTGCCGCTACCCTTGTCACCGCGAAAAGCACTACACGTTCCATCTAATTGTATCCTCCCCTGGGCTGCTTGCCAGCGATTATGGGAGATAGAAAGCAATCCGCAATTTTCAGGAAGTTCGAAATACAATACAATTCCTGCCTCCGCGCACGTACCGGCTTTCTGGAAAACCGTAAGTTTAATCCGGCATACGTAATAATCTCGTTGGTTTGTTGCCGAGGAAATCCGTAACAAACCTCCATTCATTTCCGTGGAAAATTATTTTAAAAGTTACGCGCCACGACTAAAATACTGCTAGCAATTTTCGCGATACATTTCAATTGTATACATATATATATAAATGTTCCTAAAAATCTGAAAAAGAAGAATCTTGAAAAGAAAAATCCTTTTTTCTCCAAGACTAATTTTTTTGAAATTAATTGACGCGTTACAATAGCACCAGAAATGATTCTTTGAATGAATAAAAACTTCTCGCAGTGAGTTATCGCTGCAGGCAGAGAGAACGTGTATTTTACGATCCGGAATTTCGTTTCCAAGAAAATCCTCGTGTTATATCCGATTACACCGAGTGTGCGCAAGTGTTAAAATCAGATCGCGATTAATTAGCATCGCGGTCAATGGAGATAATCTCTCTCTCTCTCTCTGAGAGTTTTTGGTTTCTCAGTGTAGAAAAGAGAAGGAGAGAAGGGC
Source organism: Pseudomyrmex concolor (assembly GCA_014839585.1). NCBI lineage: Eukaryota > Metazoa > Arthropoda > Insecta > Hymenoptera > Formicidae > Pseudomyrmex > Pseudomyrmex concolor. The sequence continues at coordinate 5,552 of QVOB01016552.1, forward strand.
GCGTTACAGAGCCGTCCCGTCTTTTCTCTCCCTTATCTTGACGAGTCGCTATTCACTCCGAGAAAGCGTTTAACTACTTCGTCGTAATCGGGAGTCATCACGATTCGCGGAACGTTAGATACGTCCGTTCATTCAGCTTCTAAGATCTCCCTGAGATTCCCGCCGCGACCGGCAATGTCTCTCTATTTAACAATGTTATCGTCGCTTCAGCTATCTGCCGTTTGTCGCAATTATTATTATTATTATAATACCGTATATAACGTCGAAGCGCGTCGGTGTAACATACACGCCCGAACGGCCGAAATAGAGAGCGCGTCTCCCCTTCCTCTGTACTCGCCTAAACTTATTCGCCCGGGCCTCATATATATACACCCTTCCTTCCTCTTTCTCATTTTCTGGATAATCTTGTTCACCGTTCTCTTCCACCAGTCTCTCGTGCGCGCGCGCACACACCGTAATCTTCGTCACGGGCTCGCCGACCAATCTGCCGTAAATTCGCCGAAATGTAACCGTCACGCGGCGAACGACGAGCGGACAAGCACGCCGTAAAGGGTGGCTTGGCTGGCTTTACTCGCACTTAACGCATTAACGCCGTCGAGAATTAGTGTAGACTAACACGCGGCGAGAAGAAACCCGTGAAGCGGCTATTATTTGTGATTATAACACCTATACTTAAAAGCGAACAAATTACAGGGAACCAGAGAGCGAGAGCGAGAGCGAGAGAGAGAGAGAGAACGTGAGCACACGCGTGTAAAGTACCGACGCATCCTCTTCGCGCGCAATCATCGCGCTATATTGCGCTGCTCGCGCGGATTGTTATTATATCAATTAAAAGCGAATATGTCGTTATAATGCCGCTTGCACGCGGCGTGACGGATGTTTTATGCGCGTCTATTATGTTCATCGCGCGCGCTGCAATTCGGTGCTTCGAACAAAAGCGTTTTGGCGTTAACGCGCTTTTTACTCCTTCTTCTTATTTACATGAGATGTATATAAGTTTGAGAGATAAGCGAATTTCAAAACGGTGTGTTTACCGCGAAGACGCAGATTGATTTGACTTTTTCAATAAAAGAAGTTAATGTACCTCCTTATCATTTCCATTTATACAGCTATCATTTACACGACGATTTATCTGGCGTCATGCCACAAAAGGAGGGAGGGAAGGAAGAGCGGAAGAAAGGGTATCGCGGGACGCGGGAGAAGGAATTAAATATTCGGGACGCGCCACAAGAAAGCACATGCATCAAAACCGAGATAAAGCGCGGAGACACGACGCGAGCGATTAATCAGCCCGGGCGCAAGTCTCGGGCCAATCGAGACGCCCACGCGATGCCAGCGATTTCTTTCGTAACTCCGCCGAATGGAAATCTACAATATATCACTGATTACCCATGAGGTTTCGGATAAGCGATAGACAGACTTTAACTTACGTAAGTCCGGGATCCAGCGCAACAGAAAAACGGGCGCCACGAGCCCCGACACTCTCGTTCACTAGCTCGCTCTTTCTCTCGTCGATAGGGGGGGAACACGATGGGATACGACGGGCGTTGTACGGTCGTTCAGTCAACCCGATCCGACTCGATTCCAATCGGCCCCGTCCGATTCGATTCGGTGTTGACTTTGGGTCCGGCTGTACGACCGGTTGACACACGACTGCAGACGGTGTGTGTGTGTGTGCGTATTTATATTTACATTTATGTACATATTAAAATAAGTCGCGCAGTTCGACATATACACAGAAATATCGTGCGCACGAGTTACCTTCTTGTCAGATATATTCAAAGCTGCGGAAGTTGGACTATCGCGTTACTGTGCTCGACTCGCGTTTGTTTTGTCGCGCAAACCCGCTCCGGGCGATAGAATGAAATTTTCCCCGCGGGCGGCTCGCACGCCAAACTTAATTTAACCCGCAGCCACCATTTTGTTTCGCTACGCGGGGAGAAAGAGCGGCTTCCCTACTCAATCTCTATCTCTTTCTCTCTTTTTCTCTCCCGAGGGAATGACATCGGGGAAAGAGAGAAACGTCGTTCCTCTCCGATTGTTGTTACTCCGCGATCATATAGGTAAGAATAATCAGGAGGTTCTTTCTTCCCGGATGAGGGAAAGAGTGTTGATCATATTGCGGTTTATTCCGAAACTTGTTAAATCGAATGCTGCGCACGCTGTACCGTGCTTTGAGAGAGAGACGCGACTGCGATGATCCTTGTGTGTGTCGGGGAAAATTGGCACGGAATAAAAGAAAGAATATCTGTACATCTGCCAATTTTTTCCTCTCTCTCTCTCTCTCTCTCTCCCCCTCCGTTTTCCGTCTCCCCCTTCCTGCCATGTCGCGGTCTCCTCTGTATCGCGCTCGTACGGAACTTCTATCCCCGGAGCCAAGGAATTACTCAAGTAGATTGAGGGATTTATAACGTCGGAAAATATGGAATCAATTAATTATCACTTCTTGTGCGCTTGTGAGTTTCGCTTGGCTTCCTCTCGCGGATTAGTTCGATAGATTTATAAGCTCTCGAACATTAGGGACACGAAACCGATTAATAATAATAATCATCCGCAGTGGACGAGCAGATTTTAGTTGTCGCGAATAAAAAAAACAACAAAAATAAATACGACACGCTCCCGGCAGTGTACATATTGTAATAACGCGCGCCGCAACAACAACGTGTCGCGCGCAATATATCGTAAAAACACACAGATTCGTTCGGAATTCGCCAGTTATTCATTTGATAATCCCGGAACGTTGTATTAATTAACAGCAATTACAGAGCGGAGACGCGCTGTAATTACTGCGATCAGATTTTCGTCGGGAAATTATAAAGTTACCGTAGGCGAATCTGAGACAACCCCGCGAACTGCAGTTACATTTGTACTTATCATGGAACAATAGCGCGCGGTCGCGCGCGGGGAAAATCGCTTTCGGGAACGAACACGCGGTGACGAGAAAAAACCAGGGGGAAGAGGAATCGGCACATGACGAGAGCGAAGAAAGAGGAGAGAGGGAGGAAGCAAAAATCCCGGAATGAAAATGAAAGGAAGAGTGAATCGCCGACCGATCGGATCGGATTGCCGCGATTTGCCGATCGGTCGATTGCGAGTATCGGTCGGGATCAGTTGTTTCGCGGACGAGAAAGAAGGACAGACGGACGACGATAAAATTCGCTCTCACCGTTACAGAGTCGTTACAGTGGCACGACAGTCCTCGACAGGCAGGATATATCAGCGAGAGAGCGATGGATTAAAAGCTGCAAGAGATCCCCACTTTTCGCCGGCTTGTCCAGGGCAAAGGCAGAGAGGAACGAGACTGTGAGAGCGAACGAGAGCGAGAGAGAAATAGAAAGAGAGTCGCGGCGTCGCGACGTCCCGCGCCGCTCCGCTCCGCGCGCCAGCTAATCGATACACGCTCGCGCGCGCCGAGAGAGCATGAGCGAGCGAGCGAGGATTATGTGAACGCGGAGCAAAAGAGGGAACGAACGTGGAGAAAGAGAAAGAATCTAGGTGTTATTTTATCCCGGGTCTTTTCGGTGTGGGAAAGAGCAAAAGAGACAGAGACGAATCCGGGGAAGCTCGGAGAAAGAGAAGAGAGGCGGCAGGGGTGGAATGAACGGCCGGCGGCGCGTGTGCGCCTAATTGACGAATTCCGCTTGGAAATTTTTGCCGCGCCATACGCGCCTAAATAGACGCGCTCACGCATGCTCGCCTTTAATATCCCGACGATCGCGAACCGAAGTCCAATCATAACGACAACGAACGGCGATGATGACAATCCAATCCGCGAAATGCTTCCTCTCCCTCGGTGTAATCGCGACATCGCACGAAATTGCATCGCATTGCACCGTATCGCGTCGCATCGCGCGCGCGTCGTCGGTTTATCTAGCGCGCTAACGAGCACGCCGCGCCGTTCGTTCCTTTTCATTATCGCGGCGAACTTGTTTCTCTCTCGTTTCTCTTCCTTCCCCTCTACCTCCCTTCGTCGTTCGTGCAAAATACTCGCCAGATATATCGGTATAAAGAAGTTTATTAACCCGCGACGCTCTGCGCGAGGCAACCGCGTAAGAACTCGCGGGATGCTCTCGCTTTCTATCACGGAGCGAGTATGTGCGTAAAAAGAGAACAAACAGTCGGGACGCAAATTTTGCGCAAAAAATCCAAGTCGGGATACACGAGATCGAATTTTATCCGTTTAGCGAGAACACTCGGAGCTTTCGATGAATTATATTAGACGTAATTTTCTTTGTAAATTGCATGTTCATTAACATCAATTACAATTTATTGCATTTGTATGTATATACATACACGAATGTATATGGTACATACATATAAATAAAAAAGTAAGAAATGTGCAAAAATTTTAACACACATCACGAAATCTCTGAAACGATTTTTGTGTACATTGTCGTAAACTCAATTACAGATAATTTTGCAAGATCGACGAGAGCAGATGCAGACTGATTTTTAAATCCCCAAATAACCGGCCGGAAATATAATTATGCGCGACTCGAATTGAATGCGATAAAACCAATTAGATGCGAATCGGTAGAAAATCGGCGCGCGCGCTTAACACGTAATGGCTCGCGGTATTAAATAAATCCGTATATAATCCGGCGTTTCCGAACGGATTGGACAACTAAATTGTAAGCGGGATGTAGTTCGTAAAATGCGTAATAAAATGCGGTAAATAATTACCGCATCGCGCGCGGCCGGCTCATTGTTAATGTTAAACAGCTCGACCGGACGATAATTCCGCGGGGAGAGCGCGGGGAAGCAACGGATGCGACGATCGCGAAATACGCGACGAAAACGCGCGCTGCAAACAACGGCCTGTTCGAAATTTCCGAACAGGAACCGGGTGTTATCACTGGCTGTTTATACAGTTGCCGAGCAAACACCACGGCGGAATCTTTAGCTCAGTCTCAGCCGCGCGGAAAAGTAGTTGAGAAAAGTTGTGCGCATCTCGCAAAGCTTGCAAACTACAAAGCGATGCTGCACAACACAGAATGTGACGGAGCAAAAACTCTCCGAGTCTCGTACAAATACAATACTTTTGTGCAAATTTATTGCAACGATCAATACACACCGTGAATAGTTTTCGTCAATTTGTTCTATTTTTTGTTTCGTCGGAAAAATTTGTATGTCGCTGCATATTACATCGCCGAAAGTAAATAAGAGACAAAAGAAGCTCACTCTCGTTTTCACTTTGACGGAGAGAGAGAAAGAGAGAGAGAGAGCGCGCGTGTGATGCGGCGATGCACTCAATTGCACGTTCACCCGATCACGTTATTGCGTTCAACTGGAATTGACGCGCGGGAAGACAGAGAATCAGGGATGGGGGAAGAGTCATCATGAAAAGTCTGTCCCGCGAGAGGAGAAAAAAACGCGGCGGTTTTGAAGGGACCCGAAATCGACGAGAGCGACGAGATTATAGATTCTCTTATTCCGTCGTTGAACGTCGCGTTAGGAAAATCGCGCCATTGTTCGCCGACGAAACGGTGCACCGTCATCGGGGACCACGGCATTCATTGCCAAAATTTCGTCGCGCACAAGAGATGCGGGCAGAAAATGCGACAGGAGAAATACGGCAACGTGGCGGAAAGAAAAAGAGAGAGGAGATTTATGAACGCGTCGCGTTTTTACCGCTAGCGCAGAGAGAGAGAGAGAGAGAAAGAGAGTTGCTTTCCTCTGTGAAAATATTATATAAAACAAAATATATATTTTTCACACTGTTGAAATTATTTTGTACAATTCTTTATATTTGCTCTCGCGTGTAACATACAACAACCGCGACACGGTCATTATTTTACATCCCCCTTTTCTCCTTCCCAGTCGCGATACATAAAAACGATCAATACGCAGTTACGCGATTATATATTGTGACTTTTCTGAACGAGAAAAAAATCATTTTCGATTTCGGCCGCGGGTGAACAAAGAGCGCGCGCGAACACGCACACGCCTTCCGTACTACGAAAACTACGCTGCCGCTGCGGCGAAACTTGTCAAACCGGCGGACGAGCGGCACGTGTTGTAAAGAACGCAAGGTTATAACCATTTAATAGCCCGGCCAATAATGAGGGTTGTCCGGGTGTGTGTGTAGTTCGTAGTAATACGCATTGGGACGAGAAAAAGTGTGGAGAAGCGGGGCGCGAGAGTGCGGAGCCGTGAAAGAGCCCTGGTTTTTCGAAGTAGACGTCGCAGAGCAGTCGACGTTCGTGCGGGGGACGGGAGAGAAAGAGGGAGAGTACAGCAGGGACGAGGGAAAAAGGGGGGGCGGACAGATGTATGCACCACGTGGCGCGGTACGTGTCAGAAGGCGCAGAAAATGGGGTGCCCCCCCGAATAGTCCATTCGTTAGATCATATAGTAAGCTCTCTGCGCATTTGTTCCCGCTACACTTTTATCCCGGCGCGTTTCCTCCTTGGCATGCATATATGCATGCAGCGCCGAGAGAGGGATCTCGGAAGGGGAGACGAACGCGCGAGCGATAAGTGAAAACCGATAGACTTTCTTACGTGACGTATATAATTATCCGCGAAGGGATTTTAAAAATGAAATCGGGGGTCGCGCCGATATCTCGTGTAATAAACGTTCAATTGAGACGCGTTTTAACGCGGAATAACTGCAATAAGCTGCGCGAGATATGCAATATGTGTAATTGCGATATATACATATATATATATATATATATATGTACATATGTATATTCATCGGTATCATTGAATATTATTATATGCCGTATGTCAATTTATAATTAATATTCCGATGTTAATAAGTTTTCGGAATAATATGTAAACCGAGCCGCGCTGTCAGTTTATTTATACCCATAGTTTAAATACGTCGGATCAAAATCGTAAATTTTATCGTACCATTTTTGAAAAATAAAAAAATAAATATTACCGCCGTATTTTCTCCTAAAACGATAAAATAGACACAGATGATTTTCGCGATTTTCCGCTCTCTCGTTTGTCTGTACGTTATATATTATATATATTTTTTTTTTCGTAGCAGCGCACGTGTAAACGCGCCGATCGAGCTTCTCCGATAGTTGAAAATTAAATTACATTGAATATTCACATATTTTAAAGGGAATGAATATCATTATCGTGTTCTCTCCCGAAACGAAAGATTAGGGTCCAATAAACTTTTCAGCCTTCCGCTCTCGTTCCTTTTTTTATTATCCCCCGCCCCTTCTCCGATTTCCTTTCACATTCCCGATTGGTTTCACCGTCTCCGCATCAAATCAATTACCGTCAGACCTATAATTGCCTGTCACCGCCTCCGTCTAGGATTTCTTACAAAGAGCACCCGTGTTCGACGACTACACCGGGTCTTTTCGTGATATCAGACTAAACTTTCGGCTAATTGTAAGTAAGTATACGATTTGTAAGTCGCTCGCATTCTAATTACAGACTTTGTGTAAAACAAATTGGATTCTCTCTTTTTTCTTCTTCCTTCCTGTGTCAATATATTTCTTGCGAAAAAATATCAAACCGAACAAGAAAAGCTAATCGAAACGAGATATTTCAATTATGCGAATCTATCTACAAAACGCTGCGGAAGCAATTAGTTTTTTCATTGACGTAAGAGTAATGAAGAAAAGCTGCTTGCGCATCGAGCGACTTCATTCTATGCATATATCGTCGCGCGCGCAAAGACGCGACAAGTCGAAGACAGGAAATGAAAAAAAAAAAAAAGAACGCGCCGAATAGCAGCAGCAGCAGTACAGAAAGCGTGCAGTGCGTGCCGTGTTAATTAATCCTTGCAATTTTTTTCCATTCTATCGACGCAAGCCAAACATGCCGCGTCACACCGCGACAACGCTGTCGCGCACGAGTTGCAAAATTATTATCTCAATAGTCCGATGAATAATCAGCCGGCAGCGACGCGACGCGTCGCGCCGTTTTTAACAATCATTCCCGCCCCGGATACACATCGGGGATGACGAACCCGAAGTGACGTACCACTAAAAACGTATCTCCCGCTTCGGTGTGTGACGGGCCCGATATCGCTCCCGCCACGAGACGCGACAGAGAGGAGACAGCGCGGGCACGTTAGCTTTAATGAAGATTAAATAGCAGCGACATTATACCTATTACCACCTATTTACTCCAATTTATCTTCATTTTCTCTCCGTTATTCTTTGGCGCATCCCCACCGAAACTCGTCTCGGTTTCGACGTCTCGGCAAGGTGCGATAGCGTTGCTTTAATACAAATAACCAACCATCCTTCTCTCCCGCCCCTCCTTCCTGAAAACGGACCTGATAACGTTTAAAGGGAAATAAGTGCTCCGCCCAGTCGCGATGCTAATCTGTCAAGAGTTCGGGAAGCTCAACTTGTTATATATATATATAACAAGTCCTCTGGGAGAGGGACGCTTCAATTTCGGTTGGTGGAATCTTTGCGCGAGGAGAAGGGATATATCTTCGACAACTCCTCTCTTCCGTACTTTAGGCGTCGTAAAAGCGAGTAGATATCGTAAAGTCGTCGAAGACACTCAACTCCCGAGACATCGCGTGCTCGTTGAAAATCTAACTCGAAGTAAAAAAAAGAATATTTTTGCCCTCTTTTTTTTTTTTATTTATATTTCAACTTGGAATAATTTGCGACAATCTCGAGAAAGAAAAATAAAACTTGCAATTCTAATTGATACTTCTCCCGTTCTCGAAAGCATATTAAATCACGGTTTTTGTATATTTTAAATTCACACGCGACATGTTCGCGAAAAGTTCGATAATTATACCGCGCGGGAAATTGCGGCGGAGAAGTCGCGCGAGTTTATGTGTACTCAACTTCGACAGCTTGAACTTTTTCCCCGAACTTGATCTTTTACGTTAGCCTTAGTTTCACCGACTGAGAAACTTCAACTGAAAAAGCCAATTATAAATTTATGAGAGACATGCTGCTACACGAAAAAAAAAAAAAAAGAAGAGAGGAGAGAACGTTTCTTTACTTAAATTCCGCGCGTTGCATACGGAAGTAAACATCAAGTATTTGCGGAGTTATCTTGAACGATGTCGCGATGTAACGTCGCGCGCGGTTGATGCAAAGCGCGCTCCGTGTCGTCTAGGGATAATCTAGCCACTAGTCACGTGGGATCATCCTCTATCGCTTTAAAAATATATCTGGGTCATCCAGAAACGTCTTGTCGCGTTTCTCGAAGGATAAGCCGCGCGCGCGCGCACTTCCCCAGACAGAAGTTTATATACCGAAAAAGAGTACCGAGAGATACGCGGCCTCTTAATAATTTAGCAGCCGTGAGAAATAAATCACTGTCAGCGTGATAAATATGTTACCTAATATTAAAAAAACAAAAAAAAACCGCAGACAAACTACGCGTATCAACAACGATATTAGCAGGTTTCGAGACGACTGGAGAACCATTTATCAAAACGTAGAAATTTCTGATACAGCATTCGCGGTACTTGAAATAGCTTTTACGAGAATTAATGACTGAGCTTGTCTAATGGACATTATGCCGACCGATGTGTGTATATGCAAATTTAAAAGAGAAAGCGCGGAAACGATTTACGTCACCCACGAAAGTCACGAGAAGAATATACCAAAAACAGACGAACAAAAGCGAAAATACCAGTCGGGAATACACTTAACAGGTTCCCAGAAAAGAACTCCACCACGGCGACCACGGGGCTCTCTCTTTCTCCGAGGATAAAAAAATGGGCGCGTAGCGGCGGCGCTCGTGGTCGCTTATGGCCCGAGCAAGGTACTTGACTATTGTGTGTAAGCTCCCATTATAACGCGGTAAGCTATGCATTATACGCGATAGTCCGGATCGAGAAGCCGTGTCCGCCTGTCTCCGCGGCGTGCGTTCCCGTATGAAGAGAAAAGGAGATAGAGAGAGAAGTCTCCGGGTGGCGATCTCCGGGACCTATTTATATTGCGCCTGGTAGCCAGAGAGAGTTCGAGAATAAAGAGAGAAAGATATATATATATATATATATATATGAAATGAGAGGGAGAGATAGGGCACAAGCCGCAGCAAAAACAACAAAGGGGCGCGAGAGACGGCTACTTGGCAAATCTAGTTACCGAGAAAGACGAAGCGCTCGTGACGCTTAAAACGCAGACGGGAAGAGGAAGCGCGACACGGCATGAAGAGATCTTCGTGTGTCACTTCGCATCTCCGCTTTTTCAACCAGAAAAATAATTGAATGTTTCTTTAGTGTCAAAAATTTACCGAATAAAATTCATTCATTTTTCTTATCGCATACGTATGTGAGTCGTATTTTTCCACCGCATTAATTTTTATATAGTGACGACGCGTGAGAAACTGATTTACCTGCGAATTTACCTGTTATTTTAAAATAATGAGAATTCAGAAAAAAAAATTCGTGCAGAGTAACAGAAAAACGAGAATCGCCACAAGCGATTTCTGTACGATATTTTCCTTTCCCCGTCAGATACAGGAGTATATGTTCCCCTCCTCCGGCATTATGACGTTCGCATCAGTTACACACAGATGCAAAATCGCGCGGGAATTTTATTGCGACACAGTATCGATATCCTGGAGATTCCGGGGGCTTCGCGAGATAGAACATAGCCCTCCGCGCGCGCGTTACGTTCCGGTCCGTTCCCTGCTAAGCACTTCCATTACGGCTGCATATTTAACGTGCTCTGTCGCATAAATGCACGTTACGGATAGCTGCGCGTATTACAATAAGCAATTAACGAGCGATATCGTGTTCTATAAATTACGATGCTCGGACGCATCGGCGTAACCGATGCTCGCGAAACGTAAAACGGGGGCCCGCGCCGTGCAACGCGTATACACTAATATATGTACATACAGAGAGCACACACGACGGTTTACTATACAAACTCGAAATAACGAGCCTACGGAAAAGGGAATAACACGAATGCAAACGCGCGCGCGCCATCGCAATTCGCTCCGCATTATTGGGATTCTCCATTATCGTTCTTAATCTTTCGCAATACAATGCGTGCGCAATTACAACTTTCTCTTTTTTTTTGTTTTTTAACTATTGTACACACACACACACACACACGCGCGTAAACGCACAAAACCACAATTACGATCGCAATACAAATAAACACGGATTTCGAACGAAACGGGAATCCACGGGAAAACACGCGATGCTATATTATAACGTTCGTGAAATATCGTGACATCGGACTCGTCCGAGCACGCACAGATGTGTTTCCTTCATTCGCCCGTTTCCGGAGAGAGAGAGAGAGAGAGAAACGCTACATTGACTCCGGGGCACTAATTCAATTTGTACGGCATCTTTTTCTCGAGATCATAATCGGGATTAGGCCCGGGCGCTAGAGCGAGGCGAGGAGGATGATGTCGTGAGAAGGGGTCCGCCACACAATGAGAAAGGCGGGGAAGACTCCTCGATGTGTGTATGCACACATAATGCGTGTACACGCGTGCGACAGACGAGAAGAGTGCATTCTTCGTACATAGAGCCAAAGGCGTCG
>QVOB01016553.1:0-14881 GCA_014839585.1 Pseudomyrmex concolor
TGGAGCGGTCGAACAACAGTTTCTTCAATACAACACAGTCTGATCATTCAGATTCACAAAAAACTGATTTCAGACAATCCATCGGCAACTACGACCAGCGTGTCCGATAAATGCTCCGTAAAACAGAACGGAACGAGTTCAAATGGTCAGCCGAAGGTGCGGAATTGCACTTCCGGTGGGTCGAGATCGCACGCGACGATACAAAGCGGCATAAACGTCTACACCGCTGAACGACCGAATTGCGACTGTGGACGATGGGTTTAGACGTTCGTGGTCCCGCCGTCGACGCCGGGGTGGGGCGATTACGCGCCGCCCCGCTTGCGAAGTCACACCCGCCGACTGTGTGATCACCGCCTCCGCCAGAGGACGGTTGAGCCACCTTTTTCCGCGGACTCACTCACTACCTTCGATTGCGACGTATTTATACGGCGAAGGCAAATCGAAATTTCATTGGCGTCATTAATTGTACGAAAATTTCTCTGTCAACAAGAACGGACGGTCAGCGACATTGCTGATAATTTGCAATGTTTTTGCGAAAACTTTTCGCGATTGATCGTAAATAAGTTTCTTGGACACGCGAGACTACTTTCCGATTGACAAATGATTGATACGAATAAATATAAAAAATCATTAAGATTGTGATAATTGAATACATAGTCAACTAGATTCATCTTGTCATATTGATCCGCAATATCTAAAGATCTTACGCGATGTTTTACTGAAAAACAAAGAAGTTTCATCTGTTTTATTATAATATCTATAATTATATAGTATCAAAAATGTTACTAATATTATTTTGTATGTTGCTTTATAACGTATTTCATTATTTAACACCTTATATTTATTAATTATGTCTTCTTTCATTATTACTTATGGTTACACGTTGGTTTACATTTATAAAACAAAATAGAATTGTATTTTGAAATATGTATGAAATTGATAATATTTTCCTTAATCTGATATATTTGATGCTTTTACGGTGTGTTGTATTAAAAATTAAGGAAAATATTAACATACAAAGATGTTTTTCGGGTTTGAACCGCATTAGTGTCATTCTTATATTATAGGTATAAGAATGATACTAATGCGGTTCAAACCCGAAAAACATCTTTGTATGTTAATATTTTCCTTAATTTTTATATGTATATAACTGATAATTATAATTATTCAATATAAATGTTAATAAAACAGATTGATAGAATTATTTCAATATTCTCTTAGGATTTCATAATAAGAAAGATTGAAGATTATATTAAAGATTATTTTTCACATTTAAAAAAACATCTAAAAAATTATTTAAAAAAATCATCTTGTTAGAGAAACGAGTTTGATTTAAATAAATATTCTTTTTTTAAATAATTAATCAAATTAATCAATTAGTTTTATAATAAATATTTTCACTCGGAAATACTTTCACTTTTTTATCTTAATATGTGTGTGTTTTGCTCTGAATATATTTTTATAATCTGAGGAAGACTCTGAATATATTTTATATTTATGTCTATAGAATTTATATATTTATACTTCTTATATTCTCTTTCTCTTCATATTTATATTTCCTTATAATATGTGTAATCATTTTGCAAAAATATAAAGACTGTAATTTCTGTGTATCACCACATCGTATTGTAACTTATTTCTATCTATATTGTAAATTTTATATAAAATAAAAATTAAAAAGCTGAATCTGAGCTCAAGCTATCTTCTTTTTCTCTCTTTTTAGTTTTAAATAATTGTTCTAATATATAAGAAACAATCAAAGCCGATAATTACAAAAGTATTTACGAACGACAATGCGACTCACAACAATCTGATCTATCTAATCTAAAATAATATACCGCGAAACCGATTCTATACGATCCCTTCTGTCAATTAATCCTCATTTCCAGTTAGATGACCACCTCTAGCAACGGTCAAATTTACACCAAGTTGCAACAGGCCCAGAAACCTCCTCGCGCTTACGCGCGTAAAGAACGACACCAAAGGAACGATCATCCGATTACGCGGATGTCGCGTGCGCGTCAGCATGGCGCCTTCCCGCAAGAGCGAAGGCGGTCCCTGTAGATCGTAAGCTCCGCCCGCCGACGACTTCCCACTACTCGTGCGCCACGCCCTAATAACGAGGGCGACCCGCACGCTTTTTCCATGCACATCGGCACACAAACGTTGTCGCTCCGCCTAGAGCGAGCGTACGATCAAACGCCATGACGCGTGCGCCGCCACCCGCGGGACTGTATGACGCGCGTTCGAATTACCGCCGCCATACTTTTCGCTATGGAAAGCACGACTCGAGACGCGGTCGCGGCGACTGGCCACGCCAACGATGCCGACTCTTCTCTCATTCTATCCTTCATCGTTTTCCGCGCGATCACTAGCTAGACTGCCACGACGCTGATCATGAGTATCGAAATCAATGGCAAGCGATTCTTGTCAGCGCGCGAATCCCATATAATAATAACATATATACCTTATTCTTAGAAAAATTCTTTCAAACACATCTTATGATATTCCAATTTCAAGATAATATTTGAACAAGCAATCAAAATATTAGACGTATTGGAATCTTTTAATTTATTAAGAATTGATATAAGTTATTTCTATTCTGTTTACATTTTACACACTGAATTCTACAGAATAAATGTCCTCGTGTTTGAAATTTTTTAGATACAATTTAATTTTTGTGTTAAATTTAATATAAGATCTAATATCGATTCAATCACAATTAATAACATATTATTAATACTTATTAGTAGCTTCAATTAATATTGAAAATTTTTTTTCCATTTCCAGCCTTGAAACATTGCTAACTAAGCTTTTTATATCTGCTTTACTCTTTTTATCTTATCTACTTAATTTTTAATTATCAATATAAAACAATTGCAGTAAAAATGGTTAAATCTTGTTTTACAAACACAGATGTGTTTGACTTTTATTAACGAGAGAAGTAAACTATAATTAAATTTAAATATTTAATATATAATTATTTTTGCAATTACATACAAAACAAGTAATCCGTCATAATAATATTATAGATATATATAAAATAGATTTCTCTCATTGATGTCTTATATATATTCTTTAGAAATAGTTTTGCTTTTTCTGTGGAATTTTTATATTAGAAAAATTTTTAAATTAATAAAATTGTATCAAAAATATTTATTAATTATACTTTTTAAATTATTTAAAAAGTGCTGTTTTATCACATAATAATTATATTAAAAAAAAATTTTACTTGCCGAAACCCGGGATTGAACCGGGGACATTTAGATCTTCAGTCTAACGCTCTCCCAACTGAGCTATTTCGGCGCATGATTGTTTCTTCGATCTTTAAGTCTTTGAATGTTCGTGATCGTCATGATATGTACGCACACATTCACAACAATATGATATAGTGAGTAACACATATATAGGCGATTTTTGGCGATTGTATGGTACATATACCAAAGTGTACCAGTATGTTTTCGTGTGTTTGTTATTTTGTGATGGAGGCGTGGTTAACCGTTTTGGTATCTACCTAGTTAAATACCACGCTATACTTTGCAGGATAACAAGGTATCTTTTTTAAATGTCTGGTTGGTTACAAATACGCGCCAAATATAAAAGAAATTAACATATGGATTGAGATTGAGATTAGCAATTAACTAATTAGCATAAATTCTAAACTGAATGCAAGTTTTGTTAACGCTGATTGGGAATATTAATTGCAATTCAATCCATAGTCTGATACAAACTGTTTATGTAAAGTAGTTCTTAACCTAACCTAACCTAACTTAACTTTTCTTTTTCTTTAGAAAAAAACAATTGTATGCAAAATGAAATATTCTTTACTTTATTGAAAAGAGTCTATTGTTGAAAAATGAATGAAAATTTCTCGTTTTTGTACAAATAATCTTGGTCAACCAATTTTGAACAAAGAAAGAAACATACTATATTATTGCACAAAAAGTAAGTATGCATCATGTTCTGTTTATTTTGTCAAAATTCTTTGTATTATATTCTTTTAAAATTTATTTACTTATTTAGATTAAATTATCTTAAAGTTAACTTTTCAAATTAAAAAAGATATATAATTTATACTATGTATATTATATTACAGCAAATGCTTTAACAACTTTAGAAAATATGTGTGGAACAGATACTACAGCTAATGGTATGTAATTTAACATTTACTTTAATATTAACATCGTATTAAGATGCATCTAATATTTTGTATTATAGACAACACAGAAAATAATGCTACATAATCCACTAAAGAAACTGAAGAAATAATGTTAGAAATGACAAATGAAGATAGTAAGAAATGAAGATAGTAAGTATTTTTATAATATACATGTGTGTGATTCAAGATAATTTATTTCTTAATTTCAAAGATTTGTTACAAGTACGTATAAACAATAGTAATACTACTATTTGAAGAATTTACTCATGAAATAACATTAAAGCTATTAGAGATTGTAAAACAAAATGTCATTTTTGATAAAATGCATTCTAAAAAAAGACCTGGGCTGAGATTGCAAGAGAAATGCAAAATAGTGGATATTTAGCAAATTATAATAGAATCAAACTTGCTGACAAATGCCATCAACATTGGCGAAACTTACAGAAAATGTATCATGGAAAGCAATATTCTTAAATTTTTCTTATATATTGACTCGCTGATTTACAGTAGGCCATTGTATTACTATTGATACTAATTTTATCATGCATTTTATCTAAATATTAATGCAATGAAAAACAATTGATATAATTAAATTTGTTTCCAATTTGTGTCATAGATACTTGATGTGCCAAATAATATAAAGCTATTTTTTCATTTTTTGTGACTGGATAGGTTCGAATCCTGCAGTAAATGTCTAAATTTACAATTTATGTTTATACTCAGGAAAAAATAAATTAAATCTAAGTAGATCTAATTTACATCTAACGAGAAAAAAAAGAAAAATTGATTTAATTAGATCCAACTTAGATCTAAAAGTAAATGTAAATAAATATAAGTAGATCTATATAAATTTAAATTTTATTTGTTATTAGATTTACTTTAAATCTACTCAACTCTATTCTATTAGATCTATTCAAATTTACTTAGATCTAAGTAGATCTAATATAATAGATCTGAATAAAGCTAAAGTAGATCTAATCATACATAAAATATAAATTTACATAGATCTACTTATATTTATTTAGATCTAACTTGGATCTAACAATAAGGTAGATCTATTTTTTCATTTTTTTATTTTGTTAGATTTAATCTATTTTTTTCTGGTTATATTATAAAATTGTATTTTACAATAAAATATATAATAAGTATGACATTATTACATGATATAAAATTATCTTTTGTATTTCTTGTTGCCGTATTATTAGTTGTAATAAATTGTGAAATGTTAAGCGTTTTAATAAAAAAAGTAAGAAAAAACCCGTCTTAGTGTATAAACTATTCAAATTTTGGAATATAATCCCGGACGAGTATGAGATTGTTTCCCATTTATGATATAATTTCTTAATTTCTTTGTTTTATTTCTTGGATGAAATAATTGATATGTTTCTACTAAACGTGTTTCATCTTCTCCAAATATCTCATTATTCATAAAAATATATAAACATGCTTTAAAATTCATGTTAATTTGATAAGCCAAACAAAAATGTTACACAAGTAATGATTAAGATGATAGAATGTCAAAGATTAGAATGTCAACTAACTATCTAAGAAACTCTTTTTGAACAGTTTCTAATTGGCGCGTACAGAAAAACCAGTACATTTT
This sequence comes from Pseudomyrmex concolor, assembly GCA_014839585.1. Taxonomy (NCBI): domain Eukaryota; kingdom Metazoa; phylum Arthropoda; class Insecta; order Hymenoptera; family Formicidae; genus Pseudomyrmex; species Pseudomyrmex concolor. Next base: position 5,763 of record QVOB01016553.1, read on the forward strand.
ATCGCAATGCTTGCAATACATTGCAATACATACATATACATTTTATCGCAATTATTGCAATACATACATATACAGAATAAGCTCTGCTCCTACCAGTGCCAACCTTGGTATATACAGGATGTCCCGTAAAATGCCGGTGTGGTAAATGCCGTATCACCGCTCGTAGGCAGGTAGAAGGGGTTATTCTGAGTCGAAAAAACCTGAACCATTTTTTTATATTACATACAATAAAGGAGTAATTATTGATTAAATCAAGCTAATCAGCGCCGACTTTTAGTCACGTCAGTGATAACCATAGACTTATTGTGCGCATTATATGTACGTAACCTCATGTAACTAACGGCTAATTAGAAGTTTAAGAAATAATATAAGTAATGAATTCCCAGACGGAATATAAAGAGCTTAGCGAGACATGATAAGGAGACTCGAAACTGATCATATATGTCATAAATAAAATCGGGCCGAGGAAATTTAATTAAATAATAAAGAATTTTCAGGCTCTGAAGTCTCAAACTAAGAAATAAATACAGTCATAAGAGCCGTTTGCAGGATGCGTTGTGCAGAAAATATTTCTAAATTAAATAAACAAATCCGATCGCACTCATAAAAGAAATAATGGAAAATGAGCTCTCATCCACGGATCACGTGCTTGCCATAGCCCTCGCCGCTTCAAAGGGACTGCCATAAAATTCGAAAGCCGAAAACCGTCGCAAGATAATCTAAACACGTTAATGTAAACAAGATAAGACACGCACCGACCTTAAATCTAAACTATCGATAACCTTACCGACTGGAAATCGAACGCGGATGGGGTTGCTCGCCTCCGGGAGATCCACGAATGAGAGATCATAATTCGGCAAAAATCAAGGAGGGGATAATTAAAGACAAATCAAATGATAGAGATCAAGGAATTCCCACTCCTTGATCCCTGAACAAAAACTCCGGATTCCAAATCGGAACGCAGTGCTCTGATTTTCTTCTGATAGTCTTTAGAGTCAATCGCATAGTCCTAAGCATTATATTGTGAACGCATATACTTATACTTTATCGCATCGTGAGAAATTTTGTGAGTAAAATAGAGACATTTTTGAAGAATTGTTGTTGTCGATTCTTACACGGGTGTCCGGTAATTGCCGTAACATCTCGTAAGCAGATAGAAGGGATTATTCTGAGTCGAAAAGTTCTATACCACTTTGCAAGATTCGCAATAATTAACGAGATATCAATTAATAAAGATCCGCGAATGAGTGTGCAGCCACGTGCATAATGACAGCACAATGACAGCTCAATGTTTCGCGTGCTCACGCCGTAGCAACGGAATAGGAGCTCATGAATAACATGTGATGTACATAAATTATACATAAAAATCAAAAACTATCGACAACTCAACGCGAAAGCATGGTTTTTGTATTTCTTTTTATAGTTCTTGATTTTTATGTATAGTTTATGTATATCAAATGTTATTTATTAGCTCCTTCTATTCCGTTGCTATGGCGTGAGCGCGCGAAACACTGAGCTGTCATTGTGCTGTCATTATGCACGTGGCTGCACACTTATTCGCGAATCTTTATTAATTGATATCTCGTTAATTATTGCAAATCTTGCAAAGTGGTATAAGACTTTTCGACTCAGAATAACCCTGTCTACGAGCGGTGTTACGGCAATTCCCGAACACCCTGTATAATAGACGGAGCGTTCAGGCCAGCTCTTCTTGTACGAATGCTCCGTCTATCATACATATAAGATCTATGCTGACAACGGTTTTGCTTCTGCCTACTTTTTGTTACTGAAAGTTCAGTTCAATTCCTTTGCTTTGGTTTAGAAAAATTATAGAATTTCGAAGAAAAGACACACACATCGCAGAAATAACAGTGTGTGCTTGTTAGAATTTTATAAATATTTGTTTTTGCATATTTTTAGTTGTACAATTCAAGATAAAGATGCGGCAAGCGATGATAAACTGTAATCAAGTGCAAACTGAGGTGATAACAGAAGGCCGCTGGATAGAAGAGGATCCACAACCTCATTCTAGCAAGCATATTGTGCTTGTCATTCCCGGAAATCCGGGTATACCGTTCTTCTATGAGCGCTTTATCAAAACGCTCAAGACAAGGTTAACTTTGGACACACCTGTGTGGGTCATTGGACATGCTGGACATGTTCAACCACCAAAGAATCTGGATATTGCTATGCCTAGTAACAAGAAGTGGGCAGAGTGTTATGGTCTGTCAGCACAAATTCAACACAAGGTATTTAGAGTAATATCCTCAATCATTTTCTATTTTTACTGGAATTGTTTTACATTATAACATAGCTTAATAACATTCTGTTTTGCAGGTAGAATTCATAAAAAAGTATATTCCAGAAGATGCACAGTTACATCTTATTGGACATTCCATAGGTGCCTGGTTTGTACTTAATTTGCTAAAGAATTGTGACATTAACAAAAGGGTACAAAGATGTTATTTATTATTTCCTACAATAGAATATATGGCAGAGACTCCCAATGGAATCTTGTTCTGCACTATTGTAAGTTTTTGCGATTTGTATTGATATATTTTTTACATATAATATATGCACATGTATATGTTATACATATGTATAATACATGTGCAAAAGATTTTAAATATTAATAAATATTGTTTTTTTCCAGCTATCACGAATTGCACCATTGTTGGTCTTCTTGTCTTGGATTTTCACATCAATGTTTCCATTGTCTGTACAAACGTTAGTTGTACGCATTTTTGGTATGTTTTGGGGCATTCCAGCCAGATGTGTAAAGGGAGTTCTACAAATACTGAATCCAAAGGCTTTGAAAAGAATTATTAATCTTGGCAAAGAAGAGATGAAATATGTTAAAGAAGCTGATCATGAGACTATATCAAAATATGCTGATAAACTATGGTTGTATTATGGCGCTAATGATAGTTGGGCTCCCCAGAAATACTACAGAAATATAATTTCCAAACATTCCAATCTGAATGCTCATTTATGTCAGCGTGGTCTTCAACATGCCTTTGTAATAAAAAATGATATTGAAATGGGACACATTGTTGGAGATCTCATCAATGAAGATTCTAAATAATATTACACATTTTAGATAAAATAATACGTTAGGGAATATATTTATATAATTTTGTTTTATGATACTTTATATGATTTTATATTTTATTTTATATTTATATGGATTTTATTTTTATATATAATTGAAATATGGACACAGAATTTCATAAATAATCGCTCTCCATTTTGTGAAAAATGGGTATATTTTCAAAGTGGTATATTTTTATGCTGGGTTAGTTTGGTGTTGTAATGAACTAGACTATAAATATCTGATCATCAATATCTTATGTTCATGTTACACACAGAAATAGAAAATACATTTTTAATAAAAAACGATGTTGATGCAAAATTATTATTGACCTTATTATTATTGATCTTAACTTTTTATCACAAATCAAACTGTCCTGATAATATATTATGAGTGATTATTACCAGAAAAAAATCTCTGCTTCTCTATTACTATTCGCGTTCATCATAATGTTGCTTTTGGTGATTTTACAACAGTCTTGTCTTTCATTTTTATATTTGACACTTATCAGTTTGCATTACTAAAACTGCGTTCCGATATTCACATGTGACGTGAAATATAGATTTTTAGTATTGGCAGTGAATATTTTATCTTTTTTTATCAAAAGTTTTTAAAAAAAAAGAGATAATACGAGCATTGCGACTTTATTTTAAAAGTTGCGCGATTTTTCGTAAGCCAATCACAGACGTCGTTCAGATAAAATGCTCTTTATCATCAAAGACCGCGTTCACAGAGCGCGCTATCAGCGCTATTGCTTCATTCTGTCTTTGTTTTATGTGTAATGTGCGATAAAGATAAAATGATGCAATGATGCTGATAGCGCGCTCCTCGAACGCAGCCGAAAATGCACGAAAGTCGACGAAAAGATTACATGATACGCACATTCACACATACGTTTTCGTATCTGGCATCTCTGTTCATAGCCACAGTTCAGTACCAGTTCAGTTCAGTACAGTTAGTACAGTAGTACCACTAGTCGCTTGCTGCCAATTGCCACTCTGTGTACTTACTTGTTAGCTAGCAGGTTGTTGTTCACCTTGGGTAATATCATTGTTCTTTCGGGTTCTTCGAGATATTCGAATTTACTTTGTAACCGAACGAGAAGCGGTGTTCTTGGATTTGCGGTAACTGCACAACGTGAAACACATCAAAATGCCGCGATTCGAACAGGCATTTATATTGATCTGTTTGCTCTCAGGAATTGTTTATGTTTCGGGTAAGAAAATCAAATCGTTTTAATGTTAACAAAAACAATCGAATATAAAGAGATAGATATATTGATATGTGTGTGAATGATGTGTGTACACATATGTGTACGTATATGTATCACACAACAAAGAATTTATTCTTATAATTGAATGTCTTGTGCGAATTTTTTCTATTTACTAGTAGAACTAACTTTTACGTATCTTTTATAAAAAATAAAATAAAATAAAAATAGAGAAAAAAGCAAATATTTTAGAAGCTTAAGATAAGATTACGAATCAAAATTACGGAAAGATTAAAAATATATTAAGTAAGATGTTCTATTGAGCAAGACAAATAAATATTTTAAACGTTCCAATAAATGAAAGAATGAATATTTTACACATTTATTTGTTAATATTTTAGAGGGCTTTATATGTATATGGGCCAGCAATAGCTTAGCAAGCTTAATTTTTAGATTAATAAATGAACAAGTGCTTTATTATTAATTTACCATTATTATATCTATATGAAAAACTTGCGCTTACTGGAAAATATATTTATGTCTATAATCCTTAATATAAGTAATCCTTAATAATAATAGAAGCAAGTAATTTTTAATCGGATATGCTTTTTGAATTATGTTCTGAAATAAACAAAAGTAAAACTAGCTTTGTTCCATAAACAATTGAGTCTTATTTGTACTTTTTTTAAAATAAAAATAAATTCAAGTCAAGACATTAAAAATGTATATATTTAAAATATTTTTATCTAAGAGTGTATTTTATCTAAGAAATGTAAAGAAAAAAAAAATTTTGAAACTGTCTCGAATTGCAGATGAACATGTACCAACGTGAACGCTTCTTCTTCCGAGAAGTATGCGTCAGTTTATTCTATAATCTAATCTCATGTTTATAGACTAACTTAGAACATGAGATTCTATAGTTGTAACTGTTACTTTATACAGTAAATCATAACCATGCATTCTTCAGTCTTTGTGTTGGCAGTTTTGAATTATTCAGAATAAAAAAATAAAGGGCTAAGCCACCCTTAAAGTCCTAAAATAATTCGTAAGTTTGGGAACTTTTTGTGGTAAATAAATAAATAACTTTATTGAAAATCGGCTTATAGGGGGTTTTATTGTACATATGTATAACAAACTAAAAAAATATTTTTTAAATTCTTATGTCAAAATTGCGCGACGCACTGGCTCACTTGCGGAATTTTTTCTGCAGCTTCAAAACTGTGTACAAGATTCCAGGTACACGGTTTGACCTTGAACAAAACATAAAAACTTTTCATTATCAAAGACTAAAGAAGTATGTAGGCATTTTTCAATATATTGATTTTTTTTCAAGATGACAGCTATTTTTACAAAAAACCTAGGTTTTTGCCCTAATATTTACGTTTAAAAATGTTGCAAAAAGAGTTTTGAAATTTTCCCGTGTATCTAGAATCCTGTACACCGAATTTGAAACTGCAAAAAAAAAAAAAAAGATTCCGCAAGTGCGCCGCCATTTTAAACATAAGAAAAATATAAAAACTATTGTTTTAGTTTGTTATATATGTACAATAAAGTCCTCTAAGCGGATCTTAAATACAGTTAATTATATTTACTCACAAAAACTTTTGTGAGTACATTTTTTTTATATCGCAATATATAACAAAACTCAAATAACATGAAATATTCATGTAATAAGGTTGATATTATACTTTCTAAAAAAATTTGTATTTATGTGAAAAATAACGCTGTTATACTCTAGCTACTATAATTTAACTCGTAAAATATTACTTTAGTTGTAATTTATACATAAAAATCAGTGTCGACTGATTTTTAAGTTGTTTAATTTTCAAATTGTTTATTCTTTTAGGAATGGACTGTTCTCTTGGATCTAGTTCCAATTTTGTGGAAAAGACAATGAAGTCATGTCCAGGATTGTTTGATTCGTCTGAAAAAAGCTACTGTTGCTACGACTGGAACCAAAATTTTCACTGTTGTACTATGGAGGAATTTTTAACTAAAAACACGTAAAATTTTATAATACGCACACATATTTGTATAATATACAGTCAACTCTCTATATTTGCGCGAGTATGGGGCTGTAGGGGAAGAATTTCTTAGAAAATCAGTATCCTTTCTATGCCTCTATAGTTCCGCCTTTCAACCAATCACAGTAGAGTGTGCGCATGTGTGTGATATAACCTAGTTTAGCAATACCATGGAATCAGCAATACCATGAGCGGTGTGTCGTAATGTGGAATAAGGAGCGCAGTAGAAGGAGAACTTATGTGTGTTAGTTGACGGGAGGCGCGCAAATATAGAGTTGACTGTACTTATATTTAAATTTGTATAATTAAATTTGTTTTAGTTATACTCTAAATAATAACACTTAAATGTTAAAATAATATGATGAATAATAAAATTTCATTATTTATCAACTTATGTAAAAAAAAAAAAATAAGATACTTAATGTTCACAGTGCCACTATTATTATTCCTATCGTAATTGGTGTGCTTATACTCGTTGGACTGATAGGATGCTGCATTTGCTGTTTGTGCTGCAAATGTTGTCCATGGTATCGTCGTCGTCACCAAGGCACTGTCTATGGCAGTAAGTGTTTTTTTCTTATCACATACATCAAACACTCATAAGTTTCATATCGATAAATTTACCTTTTATATATATTCTTAGCATCATATTTTTATTAAAATATTTTTTGAACAAAATAAACATATTGTAAATATCATCAAGTGAGTGTGTCAGAGACAGCAGCAATATAGCCATTGTACAAGTATTATGACTTGATACAATAAAAACACAAACACGTGTTCTTATGTTTAAATAAATTCTTATAATGTTTACAAATGTATAATGTTTAAATTTCTGTTTAAATTAAAAATTAAATTTTTAAATAATTAATAAACTTGGAATTGGCTCCAGTAACGAAATCATCGTTCTTTTTAGGATCGGCCTTGGCATAATTTCGACACTCCAAATATCCTGCGAAGACTACTTTGTGTATTTTATGTCAGGATTTAAACCGTTTTATGACAGTTTATATTTTGTGCTTCCTATATGTAACCTCGCATCGAAACATTCCCATATGTAAAACATTCCTGTATTTTATAAATATATATGTATAGTTTTTCACTATACAAAAACAGATTCTCCTTATAAGAATATATATTTTTTTCTTTTTTGTGGCACGCACATCTTATAAGCACAGTATTATTTTTAAAAAAGAATTTTTATACTTATGTGCAAATAAAATAAAGAATTTATTTATTTTATTTTTGATAATGATATTTTTATATAATAATATATAATGATATTTAGTAATATATAATGATATTTAGTAATATATATAATGATATTCTTATATAAAGGATCTGTTCTTAAATATTAATATGAGGACAATGTTAATAAAAAAAGATTAATTGCGATTGCTTCTTTCATAACAAATGTCTCGAATATATGTATATATATGTGTGTGTGTGTGTGTGTATTGTATATATATCTATATATACATATACGTACACACACATATATATATACATATATATATATATATATATAAAACGCAATAATCCAGTATAAACATTCCGTTTGTGCTTGTTAATTAATATTACTCGTGTATACTCATTAACAAATATTAGCCAAGATGTACAAGCAACATGCAAATCATATATCTCAATATATAAGATACATTTATATATAAACGTTTATATATAAGATATATTTATATCTAAACATTTATATATAAGATACATTTATATATGAAACATATAAATAATAAATATATATGCATTTTCATAAAATATTGTGGTCAACAATTATTTAATGTACAAGGCGATTGATAAATAACGCATAGATAGCGATAATATCACACATTGCTATTGTTGATAAGTTTCATTCTTCGGAAGAACGAATATCAAGTGGTAGCTTATCGCAAATAGTGGGTGTGTGACGGCTCTCCAAAATATATCTGCTTTGTCACAAACAACATTACGTACGATAATGAGCCAGCGTTTGATATTTGTTCTTCTGAAAGATGTAACTTTATCAATAACAGCAATGTGAAAGTACTACTCGCTATCTATGCGTCGCATTTCGGATAGATTTATCAGTCACTTTTGTATCGTGTAATTCATTACCCAAGAAAACATTGCTTATTATTAAGCTTTACAAAAATATCTTATTTAACAAAAAGTTTATGTATGTATTTTTAAAGTTGTAAAAATATAAAAGTTTTATCATTTCCATCAGTTAAATCGTACTTTCTTCGAAAAATGTTTATTTAAGATTTTAAGAAGTTACTATTATTCTTTCTTGCTTTCTCTAAGTTTTGATTGGTGTATTTCTTATGCTAATATCGTTGCTGTCTCTGAAACAATCTTTTAATAAATAAATTTTGGGTCTCCTTCATACAAATGTTACTTGAGTATTTTGTTGCAGCAATTCGGACACCTATTATTCAAATAATTGAGCCTCAAACAAATCTTCCACCGAGGTATCCTCCTTGTAATCAACCTGCTCAAAATCAACATGTTCCGTTTCCAACTCAGTCAACCGGTACTTTATCACACGTTCTACCATAAAACTATCTAATCAGATCTTTTAGTCAAATCGTCTTAAGTAGTTTTTAAGTATTTCTTTTACATTATTTAAGAAAAGTAGTAGTTGTGCGTTAAAGATTTAGAAAGAAAAAGTATTGTTTAGATTATATTTCCCTAATGATTTTAGGTGTAGCTGCACCACCACCATATGTAAACGAAGAGTATGCCAAACAGGCCCCATATAATCCTGCTTACGCAGCACAATAATGATATGAACTTTAGTTTT
>QVOB01016554.1:0-19140 GCA_014839585.1 Pseudomyrmex concolor
TACTTCCCTAACTAATTTTAAATTATTACGAAAAAAACTCCTCGGCCAGGAGTCGAACCTGGAATCTCCGGCTTTCCGTACGACACGGAAAAAATTTACATGTGAACACATATATATATATACACACTTACACACGCATATTTCCGCACAACATCCTGCGAACGGCTCTTATGAAATGCATTAATAATGTATTTTGCCTAGCTCTGGTAATAACAACTAAACATATATTGCGACTAATTACAGCACATTTAAATATAGCATATGTTATTTTCCGATTACACACATGTTGCATCTTGTAGAATATTTTTCCTTTATAATTATTACATAATTATTTCTCCATCCTATTTCGCTAAATACGCGATCGAATACACAAATAGATGCGCTGACGCATTTCTTCCTCCAGAGGTCATCCAACATTTATTTTACCACTACCACCGTACGTCTTAGCGAATCGTTCCATCCCCTCGAGCACAGTTTCGGCCCAAGTCCACCGCGCCTCATTTCGCTCGCTTCGTTTCTGATGATGGGCGACGTCCGCCAGGTGTGCCGGTAGATTAATTTTGTGCCTGGCGATGCTCTTCAGCACGAGCGCCGCTATGTATATGACGAAATAGATGCTGAAGTACAGCGGTATGTACCAGAGCTTTTTCCCGATGAAGTAATACGAATAGGGTCTCTTGTCGAGCCGCTGGTCGTTCATCTCCGGCTCTTCCGTGGTGGTCGGGTGGTGATGATGCTCGTAATGAAAATACTCCGGCGGCACGTGGTCGTAAACAACGTCGTGATGATTGTGTTCGTACGAATCGAACGGAACTGGGTGGTCGTAGTGGTTGACAAATTTCACGGGCGGTCTGATATTTGTTCGGTTTATAGGAATCTGAAATCTAAGTATACATATGCGCGCGTATAAAGTTCAAAATGAGAGAGATTCAGGAAGAGAAAACATTCGCGTGGCGCAAACATTTGCGTACCTCATCTTTCTCGGGCGGATATTTGCTGAATATCGGCTTGGACGCGGGCGGTTCATCGTCGAGAAATTCCGACGGCGGGCCGACGTTGTACGAGTCGTACGCGCCGGAAAAGATCGGTCCGGGAAAAGCGGACGAGTTCGTACTCGAAATGTATTCCGTGTTCGACGGTCTTTGCGGTTTTCCGTTCGCGGATTGCTCGCCGTCGCGAACAGGGAAATTCACAGGTGGATGGAATCGGTGTTGAATTTGCTTCCTCGCGTCCAGCTTGGTTATCATTTCGTGATCCAGCGTTGAGTATCTGCAGAGAGAGAGAGAGAGAGAGAGAGAGAGTCGCGATGCAATTTATTGAAAAATTTACCTACGTTAAAATTTTCAACGAATAAATTTTTCTGTATGTTTTTACGTCGTTTTACCTCGGAGATTGTCCTATCGTGTGATCGACCGCCTCGCCCTTTCTCAGCTTCGGAGTTCTGGGCGATACGTACACGGGTGCTACCGTGATGATAACGTTCTTCACGTTCTCCGCGTCCGTGTTGTTTCTTGTCAGCGGCCTAGACGACAAAAAAATGCTCAGTGCTCTCGTTCTCACGCGGAAGAAATCAATTTCTCTCGCATCGACAATTAATTTCGACGTGCGCACCTGCCGATCCACGAGAAAGAGTCGTGCGAGCTCCTCGCCAACTGTCCGTTTTTCGCTACTCTCGCGTATGACGTTACTTCCGTGGACGCGGTAGCGTAAGACAGAAAGGCGACGAGAATTAAAATACGTAACATACTCGCTGATGGCCAAAGATAAACGACTGTGATCTTGAAAGAGTGTGCCCTCCTATATAGATTCGTAACTGTAACCACCGTTTCAGCGATCGTAAAAATATTGTCTGCGTGTCCTCGACGTCGCGCGCGCTCGCGTTTTCTTCGCGTCGAATATAATAAAAAAACACTTTGTCCCTTTTGCAGGACGCGCGACGGTTTTTGCAGTCCTGGAATTACACGGAGAAACGCGTAGCGATATTCGCGCGAGCGAGTGTCTTACACAACGGTTTCGGCACTCCCAGTCGGAGACAAAATATATTCAGCCAATGCGAGTCGGCGGCGCTAATAGGAGGAAATGACGCTTAACAAAATCGCTCTAATTCGCTTTGCAAACCACGACGATCCGTTACGCGAGGATACATACTCGGATAAATTGTGCATTGCGAGTAAACCGATTTTCGCGTCTCCCCGTTACGATATCAGGAGCGGATCGGAGGATAGAAAAGGGATCAGAGAGGTCGAGAGTTTTTTTCTTGCAATTTGTGTCTGTATTTTTATATAAATTTTATACATAAATATATATACATGCGTTTTCACAACTGAGAATTGCACTCCCGCGAGTCGGTGAGCTTGTTATCTGTTTGTTGATTCTTCTCGGTGATTTCGCACCGATCAGAACTGTCGGTTTCGAAGGTCGGATTGGCGAAGCAGTTTTTCTCTCGCGCGGCGCTTTCCTCAGCGTCCTTCGCGTCGCTTGATCCCGACTCGGTCTCCCGCGGGCTCGGGAGGTTTTGCTCGTTCCTCGCGTTTCTGAAGGTTTCAATCCGCTTCAACGAGCTTCGCTCGTTCGTCGACGACTTGTTGTTTCGCGTTTTTTTCGAAAACTGCTCGTTGTTTTCCGTCCCGTTCTCCTTGTTCCCGTTGATTTGCTCGAAGTCTTGCTGCTTTTCGTTGAGATCTGTGTCGTTCGCGCGCTTGTCCAGACTGTTCCGCGACTGTTCCTTCGGCTGCTTCTCGAGATCGTCTCTCTCGAGACGAGATTGCTTCTTCAGATAAGTGATGTTGAATATAAAATACATCATGCCGGTCACCAACGTCATTATGGCGAATATCCGATAGGTCGGTCTGGTGCCGAAAGCCTTCATCAAATAACCACCGATCAAGCTTCCGGAACCTTTGCCTGTGAAAATATCAGAGCGTTCATTTCGCGTAACATCCTATCAAGCTGTTTTTTTTTGTCGTTGCCGCGAATGAAAATTTCTACGAACCGACTCCGTAATAAACGCCGCCGAGTAATCCTTGTATCGAACTGTCGGTGGACGTAGTCGATAACTTGGCCGCGTAAGTGACGGCCGCGGTGAAGCTGAGCGACGACGTGACCGACTCGAGCGCTTCGAAGATCAACATGAGCCAAGCGTTGTAGACCAAGGAATATCCTGCGTGCGAGAAAAAAGACGCTTTCGTTAAACGAAAAGAAAAGCGCGTTTGTTTTTGTGTCGCGCGCGCTCACCCAGAAGCCTGATCGCGTAGAACACAAATCCGATGAAGATCACATTCGCGTGACCGAGCCTCGATATTATCGGCCCGGAAAGCGCCAGTAACGGTATACCGGCTATACCGCCGACTGTTATGGTGATGCCCATGAGCGATCTGGATCCGCCCAAGTCCTGGATCAGCCAGAAGAGAAAGGACTCGATGTATCCCCAGGCGGTACCTGTTGAAGAAATCCTTTCCTTTCGTTAAAACGTCGCTCCGCAATTTTAGCATTTCCTTTCCTGCAGTCTAGGGAAGAGGAGAATTGCATTGTCGGAAAACTCACCGAGAACGAAGCAGGTGAGAAATAGCGCGGCGGTTTCGATGTTCCTCAGCACGATGAAGACGTCGCGCACGACGTTCGTGGCGGGCGCTTTGAATTCCAAATTAATCCACAGCATCAGAACACCCGATGCGACCTTCAACGCCGCGTACAGATAAAACGCCGGTCTGAAAAAGCGTGCGTGTCACCGTCATGTTATTTTTTTGTTTTGTTTGTTATGAGAATCGAATGCGATATTGATTATATCGATTGAATCCCGACCTGAAATCGGTGTATCCTTTATCACGACTGGCGTAATCTATGAGAAGACCCGACAGGGGCGAGGATATCATGCCTCCTATAGTGCCGTAAATTCTCTGAAGACCGTAATCCGCTTCTTGCTCGCGCAATATCGCTATGACCGCGCCTTCGAACATGGCGAAGGTGGTGCCGCCGATTATACCTGGTGACGGAAAAGCGAAAAAAATTTTACCACCACCTCAATATTTCGCCGGTGCGCTGACATCACAGAGAGAGAATACGATTCGAATTTTCGATTGTGGATTTTTTTTTTTTTTTAAGTTTACACTTGAAAGAAAAACAAAAATCAATCAGAACGCGCGTGTACTGACCTATGAAGACTCTAATTACGAGGTAAAGCCAGAATGTCAGGCTTACATTGTATTCAACTTTCACGTCCATATTGGAGCACATTTCGTTGCGAGGCGCGGTAACCACGCATCTCTTGTCGCACGCGCTCGTGCTCAAAACTTGCGAAGGAATCGACATTGTTTTCGCATCGCGATGATCGTACAGTCGCGCGTCTATCGCGACTCGATTCATCGCGTCCAGATTGTCGCAGATGGGCTTTTGAAAGTTTTCGCCCGTCCATGACACCTCCTCGACCCAGTACCTCAGTCGCTCCTCCCGCGAATCTTCCTCGTCCGGTTCCAAACTTTTGATCTTCGACTTGTACAAGTGATAATTTATCGTTTGGTTGACGTTGTTCTGAAAAGTGAACATGTTCGTTCCGTTAGTTTTCCCGATCTCGATTTGTTCGAGCGCTTAGTTTTTTCGCAATAGTTTTTTCTCTCACGTGCGGTGCGCGTGATCTTCTCTCATACCTCCGGCGTGATCAAACGACCGAAACTACATGACGTGAATTGTTTGTACATTTCGCGCGTTGATGCGAAATTGTCAATGTTATCCCGAGCGTGTTCCAACGGGACGCACGTAAACGAGAACAGCTGATCAGCCGGAAAGAAATAGCGCGTCCTTGAGACCTGTCGAATCGCGGTCTTGAAGAACTCGTTGTTCTTCATTTTCCGATGCTCCTTCATGTCCTCTTGCTGATCGGTGCTCTGCAATTTTATTTAAACAAAAAATACAACAATTCACGTAAAATAAACATATTATTTTTGAAAAAACCTTGGAAGATCGCGCGGAGAGATTATAGCGAGATTTTACATCGTCTGAAAAACTTTACGTTCGGATATCAAGTTCCTCACTGTCCTTCTATGCGCATTCGCCGATGGGAGTAGCGATTATATCCACCTTGCTGACCGCTTATCCGTTACCCGATATTAGGTATCGTATCACCGCCGCTTGGCCGGTCAAGAGGCGGCCTCTCTCTGTGTTTAACATGCAATTTTTTTGTTTTTTTTTGTTTTTCTCTATGTGCAACGTACCGTTGACAAGTCGCTGTGCGCAACCGTGTATTTGTACGAGATGTTAACGCCGATCCGTGAATCGGAGTGTCGGACGGTATAAAATTTCGATTTCAGAATCGCATCCCGATCCGTCTCGTTGCTCGCTTCCACGCGGCACACGAATCTGCACACGATTTGAAACAATATAATAATAAAAAAGAAAGATTACGCCGTTCGCAACAATGCAAGAGTGATATGCGAGAATTGGTGCGTGGAGAAATTTACTTATTTTATTTCCGAATAAAAATGAGAAATAACGTGTGTGCGCGCGCAACTTTTCACTCACCCACAACTTTCTACTCTCATCGTGATCTCCGGTTTTAATTTCGTCTCGCATGGATGCGTTTGGCTCATTGTGTAGAGCAGCGAGCCCGCGCTATCACCTTGACAACCGAGGTCCATGACTATCCTCTCGGGATAATGTACCGTCATCCTGCCGATTGGCACCAATAACAGCAACAACGCCGCCAGGCCTCCGAACGCAGAAAACACCGACAGCAAGATCTAAACGGAAGAATACGGAGATATTTATTAGAATTTTAATTTTACAATCACGAGCTCTTTCGGAGATAGATGCGAGACTCCGCGTCGCAAATTGAGAAAAAAAAAACAAGCGGTTTCCTTGACATTTCGCGTATGTATACATATATACGTGTTACGCAAAAAGACGGAGAGTTCAATTGTAAACTCACTCTGAAATTTCCGATCCGATCGGCTAACATGCCGGCGAGCGGCGGCATTATCATTGCCACCAGAGGAGTGATAGAACTCATGATCGCAGTCTCTTCCACGTTTATTCCCAGCTCTCTCATGTGTATGGTCAAGTACGGATACAACACGTAGAGCGCTGAAACATGCGGACAGAACATGCACGCGCGTAAATAGATTTCCGTTAGTTTTTTTTTTTTTTTTTTTTTAACGTATTTTTACTTAACTCGCCCGCGTTTAAGTGGCAATTTAGAGCAACTTACTGGACGCTTGAACGAAGAATATTATCTTCAACGGTATCAGCTCCTTCTGTCGGAAATCCTTGCCGATTCTATCGAAGAATCTGTTCAGCGCTATCATTTTCGACGGCGGCTTTTTTGTCTCAATCTAATTCCAGATCGAACTCGAGTTATCGAACGTGAGAAAGCGTTCGGTTCCCATCAGCCGGACGCGCTTCCACATTAGCGTTCCGCTCCTCGCGTCTTTAATAATGATAAAACTATTATTTAGATAATTTATAAAATTTATTTTGCAACATCTCAACTTGATTGCTCATTGTGTACATGGAAAAACAGAGGTGACACGAATTCGCTCGCGTATCGATACGAAACACACGTCACGTCTTTTATATAACGGTTTTACAATACATTTTACGTCACGTCGACGTTTATGTGTATACACATCGGCTTCCGCTCCGAGGTAAATTCGGTGAATCGCGCGCGCGATCGCTCGTCATTGACGAGACAAGAGGTTGCGTTCATGAATGATCATCATCGCGCGATTGATTTGTCGTCGTGTAGAAAAGTTAAAATAATAAATAAATTACATATTTGTGTGTTTCCCTCCCTCTCCCACCCGAGAGCGCATTATTACATGCGTTTCTAGGATTTGCGACATGTGTGTGATTAGATTGTTATTTTCTTTCTGCCTTAGTTCAACCACTGTTGTTTAACGTTCGGCGAATAATTTCGCATTGTCTCGTCCCGCGTTGCGCACTACTACGAGACCAGGAATACCACGATTAACTGCGAAATTGCCGGTGTTGAGAGAGTCGGTTAGACCATTTTAATTGCATAACTTGTTCCGTCGTCCATCTAACTTGGTGAATTTTTTTGTGCGGAAAACGAACGCGCGCCTCGTATCGTTTTTTTATGGCGGATCTTCAAACGAAAATATACGCGCCTCTAAAGTAAAATATACGAGAACGTAAATCGCAAAAGCAGTTCGGTAATAAACTCGCGGTTGCTCACAAACAATCGCGACCGAGTCGTAAAAAAAAAAAAAAAAAAGAAAAACGGACAATTGCACGCGTTTGGATATTTGTCTTATCTATTGGCGTAATTTACAACGCAGTCAAAGTAACATTCGAGAGGCCGCGAAAGAAGATGAAGTAGAAGAGTCCTCGCGGCGGAGACTGGCACAAAAGAGAGACACGGATTTCACAATGTGATTAGAAAGAAGTATCATTAAAGTAGGAAGCGAGAGAAGATTCTCTCTGTCTGCGAGAAGATAAAATTCCTGCGCGCGTGTCGAGAAAAAACACGCGCAACGTGCTTTTCGCGTTATACCGTAAAATCGTTTTGATTTCCCCGACACAACAATGACACCTTCCAATGATTTCTCTTCCAATAATAATTTCCCGCAAACAATAGAGGACTTTGCAAAATGTGATGACACACGTGCGCATTCCTGGACGTGATGGATTTTTCAAACAAGCCGACAAGAAAAAGATGTTCACATGTGATAATCGCGAGCGCTCCGCGCGCGTTGTTGGCAGTATGTACGCGCGTCGCTCGTTTAATCGCGTTTTGTTTTCGAACGACGATTGTAACAGATAGAATTGCGAATAATAAACGTCGAATTATATAACGAACAAACTTATTACGAAACAAAATAAGTTTTTTTTTTTTTTTGTCGCGGACACTTTCCTCTCTCTCTCGAGGCAAAAATAAACGCGTTTATTTTTCCTGCACGTGCGCGCGATTGAAGCAGATCTTTTCATTTCTGCTTTGCACGCGTATTTCGCGTCTAATCAATGTGTCAATCACGCGCTTGTATAATTACAAACGCGTAAGAAGCTAATGATAAACTTAAACTCAGAATCACGCATCGGAAGAGGGGACTTTGATATACGCGGCGCGTGTGTAATTTAAATTTTTTCTCCGCGTGAAGTTTTTTTTTTCTTATATATACTGAGAGTAATTTATTCTCGGATCTTTATTTGGTAGTTACAGGCATTGTGTTCGCGTATAATTTTTATTTATTACGTGAAAGAGACTATATATCTATATATTGTGTGTGTGTATATTCTTTCGAAGAAAGTTTTTGTCGGACGGGAAAAAATATTTTTCGCACACAGCGCGAATTAGGTCAAGTACATCGAGGTCGAGTACTATTAGGTCGAGTATCTATTATCTTATTTTGTAGTCCATGAAGTCTTTGGAGCTTGCTGAAAGGAACTTACGAATTATGTTATTAGAACTCCGCACGTTCTAATGTGCGGTTTATGTACGGCGGAAATATATTTATATAAATGTTATATATAGGACATCCTTTGTAACGTATCTATATATAGATAAAATGAAGATGATGGATGAAGATAAACCTAATCCTGAATGAGGATCGACAATGTTTTATTTATACGTGCAATTGTTCGCAAAATATTTTGATCGCAAACTCTATCGTCTTCCTAATTTTGTTTTCAACAATGAAAAAAGTTTTAGCCATCTCGCCGAGAGGACTGCAAACTAAAAAAATTTTATATCAATCTGTTGTTAGTTGAGTTGCGGCTTAATTGTGACTCGAAAAGATTTTTTATTAGCTTTAATGTAAAATGTGACTTACATTCATATGCGTGTGAGTGTCGCGTCAGCAATAAGATCGCGCCGTTCCAAAATCTCGCAGTCACGAATTAAAAAGTCTATTAGACGAAATTTAGATCGAAACGAAAGATTCAGAAACACGATATCGCGTTTCTTCTTTCTTTTCTTCTTCTTTCGAACTTTCAAAATAAATTTTGTAAACACAGTTGAAGAAATCGTTCCGGAGATACGACAACATCTGTTGAACGGCGACGAGTGAGAGTGGGCGAAAAATTTCACACACCTTTTCGTGAGTAAAATCGGATAAAATGATAACAGGGGATCTCGTTGAAAAATTTACGACGGATCCGTACGGTTCGATGTCAACCGCAATACTGCCACCTCGAGGTACAAGCCACCGACAAGTCTGAAAGGAAAGAGCACGGCGTATTCCAATCTGCCGATCCGATCTAATTGCAAATGCAACGGTTGCTATGAGAAGCTCATCGCAAAGATGTTGCAGCCGATGCATGGCCGAGGAGCAAATTTTTCTTCATATTCGATAGAGATCATTAAACATTCATGAAGAAGAAATGGAATAACTTTTATATTCTTACTTTCAGAAAAATCTTCATTATCTTCGTCTTATCTTCTGGAAAACTTATCTTTTGGAAGAATATATAATACACGATTCTCGGAAGAAATTAAAGCTTCAAATAGTGCGGAAAATGGAAGTTTTTTTTTTTTTTACGTCCAAGCTTTTCCACAAGACAATGCGGACGCGATTATTTTGTTGGTTTTTTTCTTTTTCTTCAGTTAAAGACCCTGAGAGAACGATTTATTCTTCGAGTATCATATCCTCGCCGATGGACTACAAACTAAAATCCTTGACACGCATCACCATGTTGTTATTAAGGCACACGGCGAATTCCGTAGCTCCTCGTTGTAAATCGCATTAGCAACCTGTATTTTCCTCGCAATGCGGAATTAACGCGCTTTGACTCGTGTATACTCGATGTACATACAAACTTCAAACAAACTTTTGACGCGAGCGCTTACTTTATTCGGAATTAAATGAAATAAATTATGTGGAAATTTGGAGCAAATTCGACTTATTGGGGAAAAAAAAACTTACATAATACGGCAACAAAAATTTTACAAGGAGCGCGCATTTTATTATCGAGAACTAAATAAGGAATTTGGATTTTTCCATTATCTCTCAATCAACTATTGTGCGAGCGTGTGTTGTGCGCGAAGGAATTAAGAAATGATTATCCTCTCGCGAGAGAGTAATATACCGCGTGCCAAAGTGGCACATATTGCGAAACTAGCTTCGAGCTACTTCAGAAGCCCCCCCTTTTCTCCGGAAGCCCTTGTCCAGTAAGAGTCCAGCGAGAGATGCGACCTTTACGCGAGCGCGAATATACAGAAACCGTACGTATAACGGAATCAACGGGAGGGAGAGACAAAATAAAAAGTAATAAGATAAAAAAACGTTATGTATATATTTTGTTATTTATTAGATGGAATATAAAAAGCTCTTCAATGTGCATGAAAGTCGATCTCGCTGATCGAGCGATATCGCATATACGCGGGCGTCATCGAGAGATAGAAAGTTTCCTCCGCGTAAACCAGACGCTGTAAATAACAGTTACTTTAGATACGCGCGTTATCAATGGTCTAACGATTAAAAACGATTTGAACTTTCCACGCATCTTTGATCGAAAAGTAATAAGATTTCGCTCGAACAACCTTGCTTAGTTGACCACGAAATGTGAATACGCTTAAATAAATATATTACACTTATTTGCGATATCTTCTGTTTTATTTTTTCCTCAAGTACAAAGATAAAAATATTCCAAATTTAAATATGCGTGTCTTAGATTTACATTTCTTCGTGAGATCTCTGGGTTCCGTCCTAAAGGAGACGTAACGTGAAGAAATATTGTACCTAAAACGATACGTTACGTTACGAGAAACGTAAATTACGAGAGAAAGACACGTAAAAAAATTGTGGGCAGAAAAATTGAAACAGTCACCTCTAGTACGCCGTCTTCGGCCAATTCGGAACAGTGAACGGCGTTCTGTATTTTTGTTTTCCCATATTTGGCTCTGAGTGTATTTGGTCTGGCTTTTCGCGCTATGTCCTGTCCGTCAAACGTACGTGTCAATAAAAAAAATTTATAGATGAAAATGCAATAGAAAATGCTGCCGTACTTACCGGATCCGCCGGACCGCACAAATTTCTAAAATCGTTGACGATGTTGGAATTGTAATCCTTTTGCGTTATCTCCATGACGATACAGGGACCAGAATGCAACTCCTTCACCATTTCCTGCAGCAAGCATTTATGTGAAAATAGTTTCGGAAATGATCTCTAGTTCATCAATTAAAAAATGTAATAACAGACAAAAACATACGGGAACTTCTTTGGGAAGAATTTCTCTATAAATTTCTAGAAATTCATTAGCGACATTCAGATCGACGCAATACTGTTGCAACGCTGTTATCGTATAGCCTGCTTTTAGAATATCATCAATGATGGCGCCTACATTGAAAACACATGTGTTGTTGAAAACATTGTGTGTTGTTAGGTTTTATCTCACAATAACGTATACAATCGCAAAATGTTATTCAGTTTACCGATAAGCTTCTCTCGTACGGCATGTGGCTTGATGATGCAACAGGTGCAATTTTTCAGAACAGCGGTAGTTTTTGGTTCCGTATTTAAATTTCTCTCTTCAGAAAAGAAGTATTGCAGCTCCTGAATCAGATATGAAAAAAAAAACCATTAAAATTTTATAAAATCAATACGATCAACAAGATGTGATTGTCGATGTGTTTTGTACTTTTCTTGCTCTTTCCAGGCTCTCGGATCCGTACACGGCGTTGCGTATCTCGTCGATTCCGTATGAACCTCTTAAAGAAAAAGGTGCTTCTTCACGAGCTTGTTCACTGTCTTCTGGACCTGCTAATTCTCGCCATCTTTCTAGACTGTTTTGTCCGGCCAGGTTAAGAGCAACGACACGATCAGACGTCAGATGATCTATAACAGATCTGAACAAATCGGTAGTTACAGAATTCGAGCAAATATTGAAGGTTCTAACTTTTAAAAATCATGCTGATATCTATTGAGATCTTACGTTTGTGTAGCGCGGTCTTTTATAGGATAATATAATTGAACTTCATTCGGAGTCAATTGTATCATTTTTATATTAGCAATAGAAAAATTATTAGCTACAATTATTTTCAGTATTTCACCCAGTTTTTCTTCAACCACCTCCGGTTTCACAATCACGAAAATACTGAAACAAGAATTGTTGCGTAAGAACAAATCTGGTCTCAAAAAATTTGCTACTCATTAGAGAAACGTATAATAAATTGAACTGTTATTTCCGTTACTTTTGTATTTGCGTCTCGAGTTTGTTTCTGGTGTGGTCGTCGGCATAACCTAAGATCTTCATGCTTCTCGAAAATAAGGTAACCACGGCATTCACGTGGAAATCTCTCACCTCGATGCCTTCGCATATCGTCCTTCTCAAGAACGTCCTTCGTGTTCTCAAGTCGAACTAAAATACACACATATCTAAATACGCGAGTTCAACTCGGATGAGAGCACGTGTCTCGTCGGAATACATACGTAGATATTGAAAAATCGACAATTGTGTTTTTAAAAATTCCACCAGTAAATAACATACCAGTTCAACAGTATTATCGGACGGATAATAATACAAATAAAATTTCCTCGTTATGCAAGCAATCTTGTCATACCATTCAGCCTCAAATGCATATCTATCGTAATTATCAGCGGACATCTCAAAGTTTTTTTTTTTGCGAAATATTTCTCAATCACTTTCTCTTTTTCTCTTGTCGAAAATATATTTGCCAAAAATATTTTCTTAACAATCGATTTCTCGGAGAGTTCTTGAATATTAGTACATTACCTTGGAGACCGCGTGTCCCGTGTCGCGTGTCCAGATCACACTGGTTGTTTGTGAGAGTTTTCTAGCAGAGAGAAGCCTTTTCTATAGATTTCTAATTTCTCCGATTCAAGTGTGAGGAGTAGCTTTACATCACGACAAAACCTCGTAGACAAACGCTAACACGGGAGCGTGAAGAACTGCTTCGGATGTATTTGGTCGGTAACGCAGTGAAAGAGAAGAAAATCTATGAACTTCTCTATTACACGATATTATTACTCATATTACAAAAGGAATAATCCAACAATTAGCTTTCTTTGTTTTTTTTTTTTTTACGTAATAATTAAATTCCTTTTTCTACTCCTTTAGGATTTTTCTTTATATGTAAAAAAGACACAGAGTACATATATTTATTCCCTCACTTTTCTCTTCCTCCCCCTCCCCTCCTCGCGTTTTCTATTTTAATATTATGACAACAAAATTACAATTTGGTCGCACGTATCTCCGAGTTTTCTTCATTTTTATCACTTCTGCGCACGCAAAAAAGACAAACAGATGCACAATTTCATCGATGAATTTTTAGAACATTGATCAAGCGGAGTCTTAGCAACCTCTTGTGTACCATTTTCTGAGCGCGATCATTTATTGCGAAACACGGTTTTTTATTCACTGACGTATACAGTACGAAACGAAACACGGTTTTTGATAGCTTCGACTGGGTCTGGCTGGCGCGAGGGGAAAAAAAACCGCGTCTTTTACGTGGTACGTCGTAATAATCTATCTGACGCGCGTGATCACATTTTATAATTAAATCCGTGCTCCCCCCAACATCACGGACAGTAGCGATCCGCGGGACCTGTCTGGAATCTCACCGGACGCATTGTAATTGGAATGTTCACATGAAGCTGCTGAAATTCTTGCTTCGTTATTTCCCGCCAGGTAAGCAAGGCAATGTGCCGGCCGCACAGCGAGCGACTATGATAAATTAAAATTCCAATTGAGTCAAACACGTCTTCGTTCGGACAAATATGGATATTTTTAGGGGAGAAAAATTACGGGCGCCGTTACTTTAGCGAACGAAAGTGCGATTCTTCATTTCTGTGACAGGAAGTTCGAATCCGCGGAACGCGCACTCATATGTACAAAAAATTTCAAACGCGAAAGAGAAACAAACAATATCGACGATTTATTTCGTGCTTTTGTAATAAATGTTTTAAGTTTTTTTATATGTGCGTTTCAAGCGGGTTTATATTAAAAACCGAACAGAAATAACACATAGGATTATTTTTTTTAAAGTAAAAATTAAAAATAGTATCTAAGAACACATGCATATGCATTATATGCACCGAGCTGCGTCAACTTATTATGCGTCTGAGAGAGATAACAAATATTTGCAGGTCTCGCGCTGGAGTACACGCAAGGCGGTGACGTCAAAACAAAGATGATCGATCTGCTGGATTTGTCTGCCGAGTAATTAAATTTATTCGCCATAATTGTATATTTTCCACTATAAGTTTTATTTTTTTATTTTTTTCAATCAAGAACACAATCTTGCGTTCAATTGTTTATTTTTATTTTTTCTCTTTCGTTTTATTATCAAGCGTCGAAATCTCTGTGGAGTATTATTTCGAGGCGATATAATTCAAGGGAAGCGAAAGCACACACGATTTTACTTTGCAGCACGGATGTAAGAGCATTAGCCAAGAGCATAAAAGCGACCGAACCTATAATAACCGAAAGTGTAATGGACCAATTAGTCGAGACCCTGCAGAAGCTGCAAGCCAAAGTTTGCGACACACGTGCCAAGCGCTACTACAAATACAAAACCCTGAAGACTCATCTTTTGCCGGTCACCGGCATAACGTGCGATAAACTAGGTAAAAGGTACTCCCGGCTGAGGTTGTCGCTTAATCATTCACGAAGCGCGTGTATTATACCTTATAACATTTTCCAAGTTTCGCGTTTGTAAATCACCGCAACTTGCGCGACATCCTTGAGATCATCATTAAATCCCGCGCGATTTTTTTTTTTATAAAATGTGTGATCGTCGCGTACGTTTGATCGACAGATGCCTGACAAGCAGCTACGACCGAACTTGTAAAGTTTGGGACATTGACAGTGGAGAGGAGCTTCTTACTCTCAAAGGCCATAAGAACGTGGTCTACACCGTCTCCTTTAACAACTCGACTTCGTAAGTCTACGGATATAATCAAAGTTTATTATACAGTCGCGACGCAATATCGATCTGAAAAAACCGGTCTGTACACTCAAACCCACTTATGGCACGCGTGAGGTTTTTTTTTTTTTATCCGTCCGCGTTTTTAACGCGCTTTAGCTCGCATCGAGCGGCGGAAGAACGTCAAGTTTCATTATTTGCTCGTACGATATATTTCAGGGACAAAATCGTAACCGGATCCTTCGACAAGACGGCGAAAATCTGGTGCTCGCAGACGGGTCATTGCCTCGCAACCATGTGGGGTCACGACGCCGAAGTGGTGGTGGCGAAATTTTCACCCACGCAACCTAGACTCGCGACCGGTTCCTTCGACGAGACTCTGAAGATATTTCACGTGGAAACCGGTATCGAAAGATTTTGCAAAATATTCCCGTAATAGATACGTGAATATTAATGTTTATGTATACGTACGGTATATGTACGTGATACGTAAGGTCTGCGCGATCGATCGGGTGCAACAGACCATTGTGTTGAGAGTACACCCTCTCGATATCGCAAATTGCGGCGCGCAGTTACTATACCGACTACTATATCCAATTATCACTGGCTTAAGTTAGATCGCGCAGCGGCGATCCGGTATTTTAATTAAACAGGAGGCTTAAAGAGGAGTCTGAGCTCAAGTTCCAAACTGCGATCGATCGAGGCAGAAATCGCATTTGTGTGCAAGAAATACAAAAACTCATTCGCGGTCTCTTTTCGAGATTGCGAAAATTAGATTTCGATTCGCGCGTATTACAATTTTCCCACTCGATAAGCGGACAGGTGAGGAGTTGGGCACGTTAAGGGGCCACACGGCGGAAGTTATTGCGTTGCATTACAACGACGATGGAAATCAGATTCTATCGGGTTCCTTCGACGGGTCCGTGAACATCTGGGACACAAGAACTTTAACGTGGGTTTCTTTTCGTCTTTTTTTTTTTTTTTTATCTCGCGCAGAGTCTTATCTCGGCGCTAAACGTAACGTGACTCGCACATAAAATTCATTGCGTCCAATAAATGTCACAAAAATCAATGAACAATGTTGAGACTTATTTCATAAACGAAACCCGAAATAGAAGATGGAAACTGAAGATGTGCTTGTTCAAGCAGGTTGACTCACGTGTTAAACGGACATCGCGCGGGATTGTCGAACTGTCTTTACAATTTCGACTGTTCGCTGATCGCGTCGTCCTCGATGGATAAGAGCGCGAAGGTGTGGGACGCGAGAACGAATCGCTGCGTGGCCACTTTATTGGGACACGACGACGAGGTCCTGGACCTCGCGTTCGACAACAGAGGCAGGAAACTGGCAACGGCCGGCAGCGATACCACCGCGCGAGTTTGGGACGTGAGCAACAATTTTGAACAATTGGCTCTGATGGAAGGTCACAAAGAGGAAGTTTCGAAAGGTAAACTTCTCGTTGCAAATAGAACCTCCTCCCTCCGTGTATATATTTATTTATAACTTGGAGACCGAGACTATTTCCGCGTACGTGTTCCAGTGTGTTTCAGTCCAAACGGCCATCAACTTTTAACCGCTTCCTCGGACAGAACGGCCAGACTGTGGTCCGCGAGCGACGGTGTCTGCCTGCAACAACTGAAGGGACACACCGACGATATCTTCGCTTGCGCGTTCACGTATTCAGGAGACAGCATAATCACCGCGAGCAAGGACAACACCTGCACGATTTGGAGATGACTCGACTGGTTTCAGGTGTGCGCCTAGCTCCTGCTCGCCGCTCTGTTTATCGTTTACGTCGTGTATTTTTACGTTATCTGAATCTCTGCGCGCGCGCAGCATATATAATATATCGTTTTTCGATAAACAGACGTCATAGATAATGACTTGATAATGTCAAGTGCTTCCGCGTTTTGCCGCGACACAGCCGCGTGAAAAATATTCGACGATAAACAAAGAAAAGTGACAATGTGTGTTTGTTTACGCGATCGCTGTTGCGTAATAACAAAACTTCAATGCCACAGAAAATGGAATAGAACATAATATTTAATTAATAAACGGCTCGAAGAAACAAATCAAAAGATAATAAACCAGAGAGCCAATAATCAAGGTTGACACAAGACGGTTGAAATAATTAAAAATGGCAGTGTATTTGGCGAACGTTTTGATCTTTTAATTGTAGATCATTCTCAGAAAACTAAATTGCAATACAAAATTAATTGAATAGAAAAACGGTACAAATATATATAAATAAATATGTACACATCTTAATCCGACAAGTCATCACAAAACCGTTGAAAATAAATTGGCAAACAACAGCGAGTCAATATAATAACCGATAAAGACATGCAAAAAATGATGATTTATATATCGGAGGTCTGTAACAAAATAATTAAAATAAATAAAAGGTATTATAAACGGTTGGTCAATAAGTCAAAAGGATAAAAGTCAAATAGTGAAAATAAAAGTCAAATCATTAAAACAAAAACTTACATTATTTGCTTCAATGTGATAGATTTACTTGTAATATTTGTTTTAATATTACAGATTTACTTGTAAACATACATCATTTGTTTTTTGTTAATGATTTGATTTTTATCCTTTTGACTTATTGATCAACCGTTTAATACCTTTTATTTATTTCAATTATTTTGTTACAGACTTCCGATATATAAACATCATTTTTTGTTGTTTTGCGTGTCTTTATTATCGGTTATATTGACTCGATGTTGCTTGCCGTTTTTCTATCTAATTAATTTTGTATTGCAATTAATTTAGTCTGCTGAAGATGATCTTCAATTAAAATATCAAAACGTCCGCCAAATACATTGCGATTTTAAATTATTTTAACCGTCTACTGTCAACCTTGACTATTGGCTCTTTGGTTTATTATCTTTTGTGATAGAACAGTTTCGCCGAGTAAATTCACATCTCCCGGACTTGTGTGTCTCGAGACGTGTGGAAGTTTAGGTTTTTTGCGGCAGCAATATAGTCGGTCAGAAATCGCAGACATTTTAAAGTGTGCAAAGCGAGAGAGAGAGAGAGATAAAGCGTTGCGCAACTTCCATATGTTCGATTCCGCGAGAAGAGGATAAAAGCCTTCAACCTTTGTGTACCTCATTCTTGTCTCTAGCAGTCGGTTGATCAACGCCGGCGATATACATGGACTGGCGGGAAAAAAACAAAAAAAAAACAAACAAACAAACACGATGTGTCTAAAACCCGGCTTCAGTCCGTTTCATTGGCAGCGCGTGCTCATCTCGCGGAGAACCGAGTATATAAAAGTACGCACAGACATGTACGTTGCACATTAAAACATTACATATTGTAAATATTACACCGATTGATTTTCAGTGATAGATTTACTGGAAATTATTGACAACGTCATCGAATGTCGATAACGTGTTAGTTTTGCAATAATTGTTGAATTGAGTCTCGATAGCTGGAACAGGTGGAGCGTCGCTTGGCAATCAGAAGATTCCAATCGATGTGATTTCCCGACGAGTTTTATTTCCCCACGAATTAGTACTAGGGGAAGTACTTCGCTCAAAGATAGTAATTAACAAAGATAAATATTTTCTTCATATTACAAATTAGTTTTTATTGATATTTACTGATTCGCACGGTAAAACAACGAACAAATCAGCGAAATCTGCTGACTTCTCGTTTAAAGAAAGACTTGCAACTGTCCGAATCAGTAAATATTTACTGATTTTCAGTAAAACGCATTTCTCAGAAAGATAATAAACAAAAACAAGAGAGTTCTAAAATATGCTATGGTTAATCAAACAAACGTTAAGATGTGCTGCGCTTATTTTGCGCTCGGAGCATACGTATAGAAACTATCGAACACAATATTCCGTCCTTAGTTAAGGTAGTTTCCGTGCAAAACTGCTTTTCTATAGAATTTAATAAAAAAAGAAATTTAAATAGAATGTTAACAATGATGATTTACAATTAGTGTTGCAATTTCAAGAAATCGATCGATTGTAAAGCGAGATATTTACAAACAAAGTAGGCGTTATTAACATACATTTTCTATGCCAAATACATCCAAACTATTTTTGTTTTTAATTTCAAAACGGCTCTATACATTTTTATAAAAAACTATGTTATGTTACGTCCGGAGACTCCACGGTCCCCTTTTTTTTCTCTCGCGACGCGACGCGCCGACACAAACAACCTTTTTTGCTAAATAATAAATAGTTTGGGCGAGACCTGACGCGATCACGTCGGCGCCCGAAAAATACGTAATCGCGCCCGATAACAATACAAAAATTTCCTTTTATCGCGAGTAACCTTCCAAACA
>QVOB01016555.1:0-22070 GCA_014839585.1 Pseudomyrmex concolor
AGAGAGAGAGAGAGAGAGAGAGAGCGGCAATCTGTCGTCTATATACGACGCGCGCATAGCCTCTCCGATAACTATATCGATAAAATCGAGAAAGATATCGGAGCCGCGCGCTCTCTCAGAAGACAGGCTATTAATATTCGAACTGGGTGTATCATCATTCCGATTAACCCAGATGTGTGCGATTGTAAAGCATATACACTCGCGCGTGCGTCATCGGTATGGTAGGCGTGATCGGATGCGGCGTTCATTCCGCGCGCGATCAAAGGAAATCCGCGCGACCGACGGATAAACGATTCCTCTCCACGCATCCTCATTTCGAATAGCGACGCGACTACTCGTTCTTTCTCGATATTTCTACCGCGTCATTACCGCGGTGGTGATTGACACGCAAAACATCATCGCGCGCTGCGAAGAAACTTCCCGCGATCGGCTCTCTCTCTCGCGAGAGAGAGAGAGAGAGAGCCGCGCGTTTTACGAGCGGACGCGCAATCTCGTTGCGGGACGGGATATTTTTGTCGTTATCAATCGCGCGCGAGCGCATCAATCTTCTTATTCTCCGACGCAAGAGAAGTACTTCTCGGTGTATATTCCGCCACGCATTAGATGACGGCTTATACGCGTACGATTTTGCTCGGATGTTTTTGCCGCGAGTACGGCCGACTAATGGTTTCCGCGATACGATCGGGGGATCGCCCGCGGGGTCGTATCTTTATAGCGGCGTGCAATGACTCCTTTTACCGTGCGCGCGGGCGCGCGTGCGGTGCACTGCGCGCGCTCGCGCACTGCCCTCATAAATCCGTCAACCAAACATCATTAACTCGGTGTTATTGGTGCTTGGCCGCGACTAGCGCGAAACGCAGCTTGGTCTTGGCAACTTGCAAACAGGCACCTCTGCTATTCTCGACTACGGCGTACACATAGCGTCGGGCAGACGGGGCTGATGAATCGGGACAGCTACTACGGGAACGTTAGCTTTAGCCGTGCGCGATTCCATCATTTTGAAAGCGCGCGGAACAACCGACAGCGCGCTCTCACTCGCTTCAGGGGTAGTAATTTGCGAGAAGTATGAGTATAATGCCCGCGGAGCGAGAATGCGCGCTTCCTCCGTAAACTGCATTTCTCCCGCTTAATATTTGATATATCTGTGTGTGTAATATGTACGTGTTTTCCGTGAATTTTCCGTTTCCCGGCATGTCAAGTGTGATTTTTTGTTACGTCATCTTGTTTACGACAATATTTATGTGTTTTGTTTTTTTTTTTCTAATTTCAGGTAAGAATTATGGATCGTTTTCTCCTCATCTTTCTGTCAGCCGCGAGGTGCGTGTTTAAAGCGACGTGAATTCGTATGTATATTTTATTACAGCTTTGATTGTCACTTTGATTGCGTGCTTTTCACCGAATGATTGATTTACCGAGAGAGTTGTCACTTCGATACGATTTAACGAGAGAGTCACTTCTCTCTTCCGTTATCTTCTTAAGTGGTATTATACGCGCGGTATCTTGTAAACACACTCGTGCGTTATCTTCACGTTATATAACAAAAAATTGCACAAAAACAAAGTAAATACAAACAATCGTTTATATATTGTATATGTTATTTGAGAAAAGTCGCTCTTATTGTCGAGAACAATTTATTACATCACGAAATGACGTTTTACAACATCAACAAATTCGAGACATTACAAAGTTGTAAATCGACTACTCAAGAGGTTAACGTTTCGCCATTAACATTTTATACGAGGATTTTTATACCTGGTGCTCTCTTGGATAAAATTTTTCGGGGGAGGGGAGAGAAAAAAAGATAAAAAAAAAAAAAAAAAAAAAAAAAAAAAAAAAAAAGAATAGCCGGCGGAAATAAAGCGCCTCATACTAAATCACCGACAGCAATTCACGAGCTACGATAATCGCCCTTTGTCCGTTTTATCGCGGCGCTCTTTATCGCGCGGTGATCGATTTGCCGCGCGGCGCGCAATTTCCCGCTTTCGCGCGGGCGCGCGAAATGCGCGACGCAAGATACGTGATGGTGGCTTTAACGTGTAATGTTTATACGCCGGCGATATGTTATTTACCGGTGCTTTTACCATGAATTGTTGACGTCTTACGATCGGCAGTAAAATGCGCGATAAACTTAGCGCGCAAAGCGACAGGACGCGGGCAGACAATCGAAAATGGAAGTCAAACAAGGCGAGAGGAATGAGAGGAGAAGATGGGGGTATATTTTACAACCTAACCGGAGGCGCATTTGAAAAACACGCACGATGATGTATCGTGCGTGACAGTTATGGAGCTCTCAGCTTACGCGAGCGTTTCCGCACAGCTCGCGCGCGCTTGCAACCGCGTGCATGTAAATCGCGATCTCTTCTTGTTAGTTATCGCAAAATTGCGTATTATGTACAGTGATATATACTCAAGATAGATCCAAGTTTGCGATAAAGACGCTAGAAGCTACAAAAGGTTTTTAAATATTTGTCGAGCTACAGATAATTCCGTATCGATTTAACGTCGTTTAGAGCGCGAATATCAAATATATGGGGGTAATGGTTACAGATCAAAAATTGTTCTAAAAATCATCAGAAACTATAGAACTATTGCTCGCGCGTACAAAACTGACACTTTGATTTTTCAAATATGTGTCTTTTATATATGTATATACATAAAAATACTTGCGCGATTCGACGCAGTGGAAAGTAAGCTCACCTCGGCGAACATTAATTCCACACACAGAGTCGTAAGAATATTGTATGTTTAGCTGTGAGAGAAATAAAGAACGCGATGTTTTATTCATGTTACATAAAACAAATATTTCTTTCCGCTTGGTAACTGGCGGAAAATTAACGTATCGATCGACTATTAAATTTCAGCGTGTTCGCGAATTTTAATACTCGCGGATTTCCAAATTCCGTCATTAAACTTCTATTAAGGCAAAATTGAGTTCAAACTGAACAAGAAATGACATTTCCATTTATTTTCTCCCTTGACACCTCCTTTACAATGGTTTGTGAAGCACATAAAGTATTAAACGTCGTTTTCGCGCTGTCTCAAATCGACTTTATAGTTGACGATAAACGGTGCAACGGTGTTTTCTCGATAATCGAGATAGTTTATGTATTAAACGCGTATATTTGTGATGAATATTTAGATCGCATTTAGAGTTCATTGCCCGATGTAACGTGGACGATCGATCGACGAGTAAGTAATTCAGTTGAGCGTGTGCGTGCTCGAAACTCGCTTCCTTCGCTCGCAAGCGTTCTTGTGCGGGCTTGGAAACCGGGATAACTCGCGCGCGAGTGAAAGCTAATGATTCGTTCCGAAGGAGAAAGTCGGAACTCTCGAACGAACAAACGGTGACACACGCGCGGGCTCTCGTCAGAGCTCGTTTCGAGCCGATGTTTTAAAGAAATCGTGTCGCGCATGAGTCACACACACACATACACACACACAGTGGAAATTTATTATTCGCGTATATATCGCCGCTTCTGGAAGCTGTCTCCGATCGCGATTTACCGAACAATGTCGCGCATTCACGCAGAGGCTAATAATAAGGAAACGATTATGATCGGTTAGTATGTGTTAATATGTATACGTATATGGCGCAATCAGATTTCAGAATCCGCGCGCGCAACCTGTGCTCGCGTCTCTCTCTCCCGAGCGGATTACACGTTAATTTCGCGGTTTACCGGCGTATTCGTGTGGTGCGTGTTGATTTTAATGCGCGCCGCATCGCGACGTGTATCATTTTTGGAAAACACGTCGTTATATACAAATAATTCGCCATTCGTGAAATTTATTTACGTCTGGTCGGAAAACCCGAAATACAAACCTACGCGCGGGCATCGTTATTTGCTTTCAATGAGCCGAGCGTTATTATGTTTCGCTTAGTAATCAAATCCGGTGATTTCGGCGTATGAACGTGACAGCGCTTTTGGTCGCGAACATAACGTAATTTCCGCGATTTTCAGTTCGATTAATGGAAGCGCGGCCGTGGTACCAATATTCACGCGCGCGCTCCGCTTCACCTTCCATTAATTCTTTTTCGATGTGAAACACGAAATTATCGTTAATATTCCCGACGCGAGACCGTTTTAATTTATGCATATAGCATTTATTTTAGTAATAATTTCTCGCGTTCTCTCTGTCACTGTTTGAACAGATAAACTTGAAACAGCGTTGTTGGTACGCATCGCGGTGACTATCGCGTGAGAGGGTGTATTATCATGAAAATATTATGTATCTGTATGAATATATACTTCGAAAAATATTTTAAGCTTCGCAAAATACTTACAATATGAAAATATTAGAATACAACGTGAAATCGCTCGTTTTCTTTGTCACGTGTCAAACGTTGATGACGAAGCTCTCACGTTTTCAAATCACATAACGAATTTTGCGATTTCTCTTCGCGAGACTTAATGGAAGTATTACAAAACGACCCCAACTATCCGTTCGATAGACATTTGCACGCTCGCTTGCCACGCGGATCAACTTTTTCTTTTCGGTGCGGCTTTTTTAAACGCGATATTATCGCTAAATAGCGGGAGACGTCGTTGCCGGTGGCGACGCGAGATCTCTTCACTATATTTTCTCCGAAAGGTTTTAAGCGAGTCGCGCCGGGCACCCGCGGATCGATCGTTGGATAAACCCGGCCGATAGACACAAAGCATTGTGGGTAGTAGTACGATGCAACGGCATGCGAGAGAGCGCAGCACTCACTCGCATTCACCAATACCTTCTCCGAGCAAACAAAACGACGAACAAAATGCTCGATACCATACTGATCCGAAGTTGCAGGGGCGGATTGCGCGTTTCGCTTTTCCTTCGTTTTAACACCCTCGACTGTCACTCTCGACAATCGGCGTGCAAATCGCGTACAAATCGCGTTTCCTCGGCGCAATACGTTGAGCGTTCGATTATTAATGGAATCTTGCTTATTGGTGTCTTTTTTTTTTTTTTTTGCTTCGTGCATTATTCATGCACGAACGATGAATACGCGCGTGCGAGTTACGCGGAAATATTAAGTCACATCGTTTGCTCGCAAAAATAACATAATTTCCGAGAAATTGCAGTGTCATTTATAACGCGCGCGTACGACGTGACCAGCGAAAATGTTAACAAGCGGCTTTGCGCATTTTAACGGTTCATACTCGCCACTTGGGCCTGTGTGTGCCGCATTTTCGTAATTTATCGATAAATAATCCGCGTGGTCGGCCTCGTTGAATTTTCGAGTATCCGCAGTTTCGCATTTTACTTTAATGGCATTATCGGCTTTTATTACACGTGCGCGCACACACACAGACGCGCGCGCGATGGAAGTTACATTAAAAGGTGTTTTTATTCCAAATTAGCTTAACAAGAGGGAGGAGATATTAACATATACATACATGCGCATCTCGTTGAATATTAAAATCAATAGAAATGACGATAATGAATAACTCATGGGTCATCGTGTCCGGATTATTGACGGATTATTGACGAATTGCGATACGGAGAGTTTTTATGGGGCGAGAGAATATTTGAGAGAGCGAAAGAGAGAGAGAAAGCAGAGAACACACGTCGTCGCGCGCGGGAGATGTGTACGTGTGTGTGTCTGTCGCGGGACGCGACGATAACATTCGCGGAAAAAGCGTGCGGATATTTGCAGTGAATCCGTGCCTGTGCGATGGAGTCCACTTCGTGCCGGTGTGTCCGGAGTATACGATGCCGCTTCCTCTCTCTTTCGTCGTTCTATTCCAGAGCTCGTTATTGAATTTGTGCGTCGAGCGAGCGAACCGACCGATATCGCCTTTCAATATCGCTTCATTTGGTTCATTCGATTTGCGGGAATATCTCTGACTGCCTGCTGCCGACCGACGGCGGCGGCGGCCGCCTACATCGGCTCTGACGACAACCAACCCGTTACCGACAATCTTCTTCCTCCTTTAAAGCTTTTTAAATATTCCGCTCGGAATCAAGCGGAAATTAATCGGATCCGAAAGGCTGTTGGGCGAGAAGAATTCGGTCGTACTCAGAACTTGTATTTAAGAGAAAGAAATGAAAAAAAAAAAAAAAAAACGAGTGAAATCCTTCATTTTAAAAGATGGTATCAGACATTGGCTATGACAGATAAAAGAAATGTATTCCATTGTTATACAAAAATATTCTATAAACATATATATGTATATATACACAAAATATGTACATACCTAAATAAATTCTATACATTCTTTACTTATTAATATGATAGCGAGGTAGAAAAAATATGAGCAATAAAATTTAATAATAGATCGTACACACGGACATGACGGAGTAAGATACATAATAACGGCGGAATAACACGAATAAACGCGTCGCAGCGGAGTAATTATAGTAATTAAAGCGGCAAAAACGTTCCGCCGGTAATTAGGGCATAGAAGTATGGGAAAGCCAAGTCCAACCGGCGTTGTCGTCCCTGACGACGACAACGAAGACGACAAACTATACTACCGCGCGACTCAGGAAAGTTTATTTGACTCCGTGGTATTCTGACTCAAACGTGCGGGCGCACCTGGACGATTTCTCTCTTAGACAATGCGGAATACCGCATCTATCGCACTTTATCTTGGCCCTGACGAGACGCTATCTTAATTACATATCGCGCGCGGCCTGACGATGCCTTGCGATATTTCTCTCCATCGAAATGCGATATCATATAACGCGTAAGTATGTATATCGCT
Organism: Pseudomyrmex concolor; assembly: GCA_014839585.1. Taxonomy (NCBI): domain Eukaryota; kingdom Metazoa; phylum Arthropoda; class Insecta; order Hymenoptera; family Formicidae; genus Pseudomyrmex; species Pseudomyrmex concolor. The sequence goes on from QVOB01016555.1 coordinate 6,690, forward strand.
CTTCTCAACGCGTCAAAACATGTGATACGATAAACGCGATGAAAACATTAAAAAAAAAAAAAAAAAAAAAAAAAAAAAAAAAAAAAAAAAAAAAATGCGTTCCGGGCTTTACGTCGTTAATTACAAGACGCACGCAGGCGTGAGCGAAGACGTTGCAGCGCGGCGCGTTGTTATCTACGTCTAACAATGTGTGTGAATAGCAGCACATAATATCTGATAACGTGCACGCGCATAAACGCCGCCGCGGGCGTAATAACGCTCCGCGTGGAAGAACAGACACACAAACGTGACATCGCGAACAGATTGCTGATCGCTCTATCGCCGAGCCGGAAACGTTTATAGATACATAGAAATATAATCAACGTTCCTCTCGGCATGTTTTATTCAGAGATTTGAATTAACGTATCGTATAAGACGGCGCGGTATTCGTTTGATATTTACGTCTCTAATTAACGGGAGAACGGTGGTGTTAATCCCTCACGTATAGCTCTCTCGCGCGCGCGCGCTCGGAAAGAGATCGCTTATTAAAACACGTGGACTATGCAAATATCACGATGTTTGCTCTTTCTGGCAGAAATGATTTCTTAACGAGGGGGCGTAAATAATTTGTTCTTTCAGTAAAACGCGCTGCGGAACTGGAGCGTTTCCCAGGCCTCGTTTCTCGGAGGTCTCCTCCGGTAATTCTGTCCTTGAAGGGCGGAACTTCATCAAGGGCTCTGTCGGTCGCTCGGCCGGCCGGCTCTCCCCTCGCTGCTTGCTTTTCCTCGCGAAGCGTGACCTCTTGGTCCCTTCACCCATAACCTACTTTCTCCGAAATTAAGAGGCTCGCTCGAACAAAAAATCATTTACGTAACGTCCCACGCGCAGTATCGAGGCAAGCGCGGCCTCGAAGATGTTTTATATACCGCGAGGAAGAACTTGATGAGTTTACTTTTTTAATTTTCAGATTCTCTTCTGGCATGTATAATTGCGCAACGGAGAGTAAAAGAGCGAAATTTGTTTTTGTAATCTACTGAGAAAACACGCTAACGGAAGTGATGTAACAATAAAGTTTCTTTTCTTTGTCAAGAAAAAACTTAATAAGACAGTTTCTCGAATAAAAGATAAATGAATATAATTTAACATAAATTCAGAATAAAATTAAATTCTCATATAAAGCTATTTGTTACAGATGTGCGGGCTTATATATATTTGAATCTAATTTCTTATCTTATCAGATTTATATATTTGTTATAAATAAAGATGATATTTTTAGATTTAATACTTTCATTATGCAATTTTGCGCGTGTCATTGTTTTCGACTCCGACAATTGCCGCAGGAAATAGTTTTGTTTTTTTTTTTGTTGGAATCGACAACACAGGTCATTCCGCTTTTAACTTTCGAACACCGTCAGATTTCACGCGTGATAGTTGAATTGGCAACGGATTGACAAATTTAGGGGCCGTAAAAGGAACAATAGGAGGAGGTACGGGATGGCGACGGGTTACAAAAGTTTGGAAGACGACGGCGCGGCGTAACCAGATGTCTGCGATCGGCCATAAACGACGACCGAACAGACTGTAGCTTTCTCTTCACGCCGCCACTGCTGTCGTGATTTCACCGTGATCGCGCGATAAAAACAGTGATCGTATATTTCATGTTGTTGACAGAAATACGTAACGGTGTCCTCACGTTGTGCAATAAATTTCTTTTGGCGGTTTCGAAGATGTTACAGCGCGCGATATTCTCATATATATTCGCATTGATGTAAAGAGAGACAATTAAAAAAAAACATTAAAAAAAAACTTACTGTAATTATATTTGTCTCTGTAACATTTTTATTACTGTCGTGAAAGTCTCTTCGATTAATATAATTAAATTGTCGGAAAGTTTGCTGTTCAATTACATTATCGGGCGACGTACAATATTGATATTCTTTTCCCAAGGCATTTGTAAATAATTGCGCGCTGCCATTAAACGTAGAAAACGAGGTACACATACACGCGTCCTCTTAATGTAGGTACCTGGAATCCAATTTATCGGAACGCGCATTGGAAATCGCGATTGCGCGATTTCGCGGCGATCGAAATGCCAAATGGCACGGAGGCGTGGATGCACTTTTACCGGTATTAAACTCCGCGTGCCGATCGAACTGTCGATTCGAGCGATCTCTGTATATTTTCGATATCTTTCTGTATGAGGAAGCTGAAGTCTATACATTGTCCACTCTTTGCTTTTTCGAAGAATAAGAGATGCAGGAACATTTTGGCACTTCTCAAAGCGCAGTAAAAAAAAAAAAAAAAACGTTTCCCGACTTGACTTAATCAGACCTAACTCAAAGGACTTTGAGTTCTTTTTATCTTGTATATTTAAAAGCGAATCTTATTGTATTTTCTCCGGTTTTTTTTTTTTTGTTTCTCTCGACTAAATGCAATATCGCGATGAATTTACATATTTATTTATTGTCATTTCCGACGATTTACGACAGAACTGTTAACGTCAATGAATAATATTCCAGTGTTCGCTTATGTGTCACAATTGCCTTGATTGACCATAATTCTTCTGTTTACTTGTTTTGAGATGTACGTTTACTCGTGCGCGCACACCACGTATGTTTGATTGGAGTGTAACTATGAAGTTTCTAAAACGTACATAAGGGCGATAACAGTTTGTAGGTCGCCGTTTGTGCGTGGCTCGTGCGTAGTTGTCGGAAAAGTGGGCCAGGAACTTCACGTTCCGGGCACTTTGAAGTTCCTCGAATCGGTGAAACGATTAACTCGATATACGACGCCAGTAAAACGAGCTTTATCGGGAACGCCGTTCGCCGCGGGAACACGCCACGGCCTCGAGGTTGGCCTTCGATATTATTTTTACATCACTTTCTGACATGATCAAAGAGGCATCGTCATGATGGTATGTAAAGATAATAAACTACTTAACGGAATTGTGGCGTGCAAAACTTCTGTTTAATAATCTTTTTCTCTGCGTTATTCATGTAATTTCGCGAACGTTAAATTTAATCAAATTTAATTTTTTATTGCGGAACATTTTCACAGGATTAACAGGATTTCAGGTTTTAATATAAACACCGTAATTTTGTTTAATTTGAAAATGTGCTATTATATGTACGTGTGTGATTAGTGATTATATATTCGTTAGCTAAAATTTTTAATTAAAATTATGAATTTTGTTAACGTGTCGTATCCGCTAAAGCGGACATTGAAACTGACGCGACTGACACGAAAAAGCGCTAAAGTGAAATACTCACGTTTTACATTTATATATTGAGCACGAAAGCACAAGCCAGCAAAAGTTTCGCAAGCTTCGCAACGTTAGAAACTCTTATTTAAACACGAGTGGGAGCCGGCTTATTTTAGCGTTTCGCAATTTCGGACGAAGACGAATTTATTTAATCGCCGAAAACACGCTTACGTTTGAGAAATGACGCAGAATGTGTTGATCAATCGAACAGACGCAATTTTCGCAGAAATGTCAGTCGGTAATAAAAAAGAAAAGAAAATATCTTGAACACACAAAACGTTGTTCTGCGACTTATAAAAATAAGCGAGTCGATCGATAATCTTTCCCTCTTTTTCTCTGTTTCTTTTTCTTCTTCACACATTTATGACGTGTGTGACTCACACACGACACACGCTGAATATATATGAATTCACGTTTAACCGTGAGATACATAACGAACGATAAATTTAGCTGTGCGTGCTTCTCTAGTTAAACGAAACCGTTGTTGTGTGACTTAAATTACGACTTCAACTTCATTTATCTTTTATGCGCTATTCAGCGAGATGCGCGGGCGACAACGGGTGATCTCTCTCTTTTTGATTTTGTTACGTGCTCGTGCGACTGAGAGTCGTCGTCGTCGTTCGTTTGTTAACAATTGCGCAAAGCGAGTTTCGTAAAACCGTGCGTTCGCAATAACGGAGACGTACGTACAATGGCAAAACCAAGATTGACTTTATCGTCGCATCTTTTCGCGCTTCTCGAACTGAAGAAAACGCGAATCAATAATTGACGGATTCTCAATCAATATACGTAATCTATATGTGAAACAAAATTAACGGCGAATAAAAGTATTTGACTTTACACAATATATCGTAGTGCTAATATATCTTCTATCCGTGTTTTAAAAATAATCGAGAATTTACATATGTGCGTATAATTTTATTATACAACATATATTTATTATTGTGTAAATTATGCCGACGCAATTAATCTTTCTCTTTTATCCCGTTTGATCTATGTTTGCGTGTCTCTTTTAGTTGATGTTGAGGTTACACTCTCGCGCGGTAGAATATTTCTGGCGTTTAATCTTCCCCTACAAAAACAACATCATTTCCATCTCATGATGTTATTTTGTCCGAAAAGAGAGAGAGATATATCGTTGCTCCAAGTTTTCTCCAAGAGAATATACATGTATTTTTTTTTCTGCAAATGTATTCCGCGACATTTCCACGAAAAAGCAATATCGTCAGTTTGAGAGGTTTTCTCGAGAATCGAGAATTCTGTCGCTGAATTATTTTCTTGATACATGATGTGCGTGCGTCTCGGGAGGCGAACAAGCGTGGGAATAAAAGCGTCGCGGTGGAGAATTTCTGTCGCGAACTAAAGACGAAGAAAACGCGAGAAGCGAGCAAAAAGATGAATGGTAGGGGGGAATCTGGCGGATAAACAAAAAAGTGGAAAAAAAGAAAGAGAGAATCGAGTTTTTTCTTTGTCGCGGAATCGCCGCCGGTTGCGCGCATCCCGGTCAGACTGGCTGGCGCGGCCAGATGTGAGGCGCATTGCTTCACTGCTACATACCATACGTGTACTATAAAATATATTACATACGTACACACGAGATTTTACAGCCACGTTATTGCGTCGTGAACATCGACGACACTGTCTTTTATATTGCCCACGCTTCGATCGAAGACCTCTCTCTAAAACTTGACGTAATACTCATCTGTCTCCGGTCTCTCCCTTTCTCGGCAAAACGCGCGTGAGGTTGATCGCCTTACGAGGCCACATGTGTGTTCACGGAAGCCTGCGGAGGCTTCTCGATCCCTTCCGGTCTTAAAACACTCAAAAAAAATCGAGCGCTCTCGGAAAGCGAGTTACATGAGACGACGTGAGAAAAAAACCGATGAGTATTCCGGTTCACTTCCATGTCGGTGTCGTAAAATTTATAGGCCTTTGATTTAATGTACATTCTTTGTCAAAGATTTATGGATATTTTTTTCTCGCCAGTCAGAAAAAACAAAGAAGTCAGCAGTTTTGAACACTCGCTTATTATTCTTTTTTAAACGTATTTTGTTTTTAATTAAACTGAATTTTTATGCTTAAGTGGTTCTGTGAATACAAAAGTACTTTTATATATTTTTAATAATTCTTTGATTACATTTCAAAGAGTTTTTACGTGTTACATCTTTTGTCGGACTGTGATTCTCTTAAATCAATAACGCGCGAAATACACACACAATGACAGAGTAACACACATTTAAGAGATCAAGAAAAAAACGAGTACGAGAAAAGAAACGGCGCAAGATTGAATTTATTAAAAAAGTTTTAAAGCCGGAGTTATATAGCTCGAGGGTGAATATCTTTTCGAATAATGCTCTCTGTAGAATGTGTGGATCTCTACAGATATTTCGACGATCTGTGTCGCGATGTATGTACATTACGAATGCGAAAGGCAAACGGCCGATCGTGCGTAAACGAAGGGCAATGCACGCGATCTCAAGAGCGGTTGTAAATTGAGAGCAGTCACGTCGATCGCATCCCCCGTGCGAGTCCGTGCAAGACGAAGACCATCGTCGATTTTCTCTTCTGTGCGTTGACGACCCGCAAAGGCAAAGAGCAAAGGGTATATCGCCCTTCGTCGGCTCGCGTGTCGTGCTTCCATTATACATACGTACACAGGGGGTCGCGTTGCACGAGGGCGCGCGAAAGGTATGGGGGTGGCGCCAAGAAGGGCAACAATGCCAGCATGCACTGACGCGCGTATGTGTCGTGTGTTACACGATTTTTTTCACTCCCCTCTGCATCGCACACATACGCGCACATACAAACATCTATATGTGTTCACCACAGCGAGCGACCTTCCCTCCGTGCACAGGAGTGTATTTCTCCCCGTATTCGAGGGGTGCGTCGTATTTTACATCGCCGCAGGAACTCAAGGCGCATGTTTGATATTTTCACGTTTTGATATACATGTAAGGGAAGTGAAACATGACGACTATTGGGATAAAGATTTTCTTATTTATGAAGTTTTTAGCATACTTTATATTTTAGTATGTGTATTTATTTTTTCTACACAAAGTTAATCTATATTTTTTTAATTCTTACGATATATATTTCTATTTTCGAAAATATATATTTAAATTTCTTTTTCTCTTTTCTCGTTCTTTTTCTTTATGTAACAAAATAACAAAAAAAAATAAAATGTATAAATTATACACAAATGTTTAAATTAGATTGATGACGGTGCGGTTTCGAAGTACGCTACTGATTTCGCGTGAGCGCAAACTTTGCGGAAAGTTTTTCCCGACGCAGCGGGGGCGTGCGTGAAAAGCGATCTGAGTGTGAGCGATCGTGCGTATCCCTCGTGCGACTGTTTACCTGGCGAATCAGAAGGGGAGGAAGTAGGAAGTGGAAGGGCGAGAGGTGAACAAACCGGCAAAAGCACGGGCTTCTGCTTTGGCAAGCGCGCTCACCCATTGTGCGCCGTCGAACGCGCTTTTCAAAATGTTTCTGGCGCACGTCTACCAGACAAACGATCCCGTGGGAAAAAGCGCTCTAGTTAGAAAAGAGACAGAGATATCACGAGCCAGACGAGACGCGTTCTTTTTGCTTCTCGCCTTTTTCTTTTTCCGTCTGAAGATGCGCACAGTAATCTTCTATTCAATCGTGTCGTCTTTATACAAAACAGAAAAACGATGCGAGTCAATCTTTTATACTAAATAAAAATTTTACTTTTAAATATTGCCATTTAAGAATTTATTTAATCCGAAAAATCGTAAACAATATACGCAATTTTAATTTTCTATTTCGTTTTGTTTATGTTGCAGGTAAGACCATAATCTGATAAGGAACTGGCTGATCATTAATACAGATTGTCGGCGCAATCGGGCGTAAGTACGTAACAGCTTTTACGTACCTAGTAAAGTCTCCTTATCTCGAATCTGGCTGCGATTTTCGCGGTGAATACAAATTCACTTTAATATTTATGGGCGCGTCTTTAACCGCGATGAACAATCGGTCCTCTTATCGAACTCTCGTCTCTCGCGATTTATTTCTCACCCGAGCGGGAGAGCGTGTCAACGCGTTCAATAACAGCAAAGCCATTTCAATTGACACATATTACGCGCTTGTGCGCGCACAGGTACACACGCACGCACAAGCGAAGCTTCCGAAGCGTGTGCGGTTACGCTTCGCGCCGATTGGCTCTACGCAATCTCATTGTCCGCAGCGTGATTAACGAAACCGGGTCACTTGCAGCGCTGCACAATGTAATCATTTCGCATGCGGACCAATTTTCGAATTACCCGCACCCCGCCGATATCGAGTTAGCGGGATAGATGCTCATTTGCCGTCGCAATTTCCATGATTTTTTGGCGCGAATATTCCACATTACATCGGTTCGAGTTTGTAATATCGCAACAATCGAGCGCAATTCCGACGCGATAAACATCTGGTTTCACATCAAAAGATTTATGATCATACAATCTTTACATTACGAGATATCAATTTGGTTTCTTTCCATTTCTGTAATCTTTCTGCAAAAAAAAAACTCGCGAATTTTATCCTCGCGAACAGTTTCATTTTATGGTCGAGACTTTTTTCTCGTGTCTACGCGATCTCATCTGATTTGCTTCTTTCGTTTTACGCGTACAGTAATTCGACACAGTGATCACTTTCGGAAATGAAGATTTCGCTTTGTATGTATGTTTGTATGTATGAGCGCGGTGCACACTCGAGTTCCCAGTCTCTTTATCTTGTTTCGTTCTTTTATATGCAAATTATTCGACACCTACCGGCCTTACGTGGCGCTTCGTGTCTTATCTCTATTCTCACGGGAGATTCCCTCGGGGAATAAGATTGCGTGCAACATCATTCCTGATTCGCTTGTTTCGTCTTCGGTTTTCGCCCTCCCATTCTTTCCAAATCCCTCGGAGAGACGTCCATCCATCCTATTCAGCCGTCGGCTCTTTCTCTTTCTCCCTTTCTCCACGTGGTCCGCGTGGATGTATTTTTGACGCGCTCCCTCGACCGATAACCTTTCTCCAACGTTTCTCCTCATCGAGCGTCTTCGGAGGGTAGTGAAATATGGCGGGGTTCTTTGTGAGCCGAGATAAACGTCTGGAAAAATTATGACGCACGATGAGCTGTATCCCGTCCGGTCCGAGCAATAAACCGAAGAGGGTTTTTACGCAGTGGAAAATGGCATATTGATTATATAACTCGATAGCGAGTACGAGACAAATTAAATTTCGCATTACCAAAATTGAGGGGGCGCGCGCCGAACGGGACGTGATGCAGCACGAGCGTATTTATTTGTCGCTGCTAATTGTTTGATCGACCACGATTGGATCAAAGCAATATTTGTGGACGAAGTTAAGTATAATATATATATAGAACGCTTATACGTACATTGAGCGAGTTTTGATGAAATTTAATGTTTTGCGTCGCGCACAGGTAAATTAACGCCGCAGAATGCGCGACCATTACGTGATAATTAATATTATCGCGCATAACGCTAGTTTGTAATGTTTCTGGTATTATGCTATTAATACATCAGCGCACATTTAATAATTATCGGATTTGATAATTACAGCAGATTCAATACTGCGGCGATGTAATTAAAGGACGTACTTGTACAAACGCAGATTGTCGTTCTGACACGATTGATTTTCACGATATTTTGGCGTTTTATTGTTTCCGTGAAATATGATTGTGCTTGTTTCCCGGAGAAATTACATTGCCCGGGTTAAATAATTATTGAGATTTATTTTATCAAAATCGCGCACGTTACTATTTAATTAATAATTTATTAAGCTTCGATTTATGTCAGAACGTACGAGTTCACGGAATAGAAAAAATTTTTTAACACAGAAGTGTTGGTATTTTTTTTATAAAAAATAGTTCTGTATTACTGAAATCACATTAATGTGATTTTCTCATAAAGTTTTAAGAAGTCTTTTTTTTTTAAGTCCAATTTTTGCTTCATATTTATGTTGTCATTCAGAACAATCAATTTTCGTACAGAATAAAGACCGGCGCGAGATGTAACGCGCGTCACGGTATTTTGTGATCGCAAAGAATGGCTCACGAAATTCTCCAGTAGAACAAAGAGAGAGCGAGCGGGGATGAGTGAAAAGATCCATGGGGTTGGGGACCGGGGTAAGCATCTTACGAGCAGTGAAAGAAACAGTTGCGTCGCGGTAATTGCCGGGGCCTTTAATTAACAGAGCACAATGGAGGAAACGTAGCCCGTTGGCACGCCTTATTGTCTCCGTGTTAGATCTGTTTTAGGTAGACTCTCTGGGTGTATAGACGTATATATACAAGGTGACGTCGTTTATCCGACTCCGAGCCCTCTTTCTCTCGCCAGCGCGGTCGATTATTTAACGCAATTATTCTCCGTTCCTCCGCGAGGCGTCCGAAGCTTTCATCTTCTCTCCGGTTGTGGCTCCCATTGTTTCTTCTCGGTCGTATCGATTCGAGATACTGGTTCGACTGGTTTCTGTCTGCACCGGGATGAAAAGCAGCCGAGCGCCGGGGCGGTGTATTTACGCCGTCCCCCGGCGCTCGATACCGGGAGAGCCGATTTTTCTCGATGAAATTTATGGCTCGCCGCGTCGAACGATTAACTGTTAGCGGAGGTAACGACGCGCGAGTCGCGCCCGGGCGTTTGAACGTCGCCTATTGTAAAAGCCATTTTCTTTTACATTTTACGAGAGAAGAAACATCGACGACGATGCGGTGAAGAATGGCCGCACCGATAAGCGTTATCTACGACGCCGCTTTTTAATAACACACACGTGCCCGGTAAATCATATTCTTATTCCCGAGTCGATAAACTCGCGGTTGAAGAACATCGCCTGAATCTTTATTACGTGTGTAATACGTCATGTGTGACAAACACGTAATGCACTTTTTTGTAATAAGGTTTTTTTGTTTTTACATTTATAACACAAATGTGCGGTCGTTTCACGTGTGTTCCCGACGTTATTATATTCTCCGTTTAAATGAACGATTCGTGTTTGAAACACGTGTAATTACATCGCGGCTAGTGAGGCGAACGTACAGTGAAGATTTCAAAATTTATCTGGTTTATTCAAATGGAACGGGGGTGTTTTATAAAGTTTCTGGAAAGAGAAGAGAGAGACTGCGAGCCGCACGGTATTCCCTCGCGATCTTCCGGGATAAGGAATACCTGCAAATGGTTGTTGCTGGAAATCGAGGACACTCAGCCGCAGATTCTCTCCCGGCGGGGGAGGTGGTGACGGTAATAGTATTAGGGTTAGTAGCGTATCTCGAGTGGTTCGGCCTCCTCGCCGGCAACTTCCAGAGAAAATGGCGAGGGCGAATGGGAGGAAGACGAAGACGAAGAAAAAGCAACACAGCAGATGTGAAAAGGTAAAATCAACAATGAAATTGGGTAGCCCCGAGAGACGTGAATCCGCTTTCGACTAGAGAGAGGCCGCGCCTTCATTGGTTCGTATTGCTTGAGGATTCATTTTAGATTTCGGATTTAAGTGAGGCAATGCGCGGGGAAAAAGCGTCGATTAAAAACAATGCCAATATTTGGATTAAGAATTTTCTCGTTTCGCTGAAAATCGCGGATTTGCCTTGTTTCGTTAATTAATAACTTTGCAACGAAAGAGAAAGACTTTTTATTTCACACTCGTACATTATTTTAATAAAAAGTTTACTTTTATTTCATTCATTTTCATTTAATTAAATTTTTAATTAAACTAATAACTTTAGTAATTATATATATTTGAATGTATGGAAATATGTGTATAGGGATGTACGTATCTCTGTATATGTATGTGATGACAAGATAAATAAAATATTATTTTTATTATGCGCAATGTATACGTACAAGAAACATGAAATATGTATGACGTATTTAATTCAATTAAAAAACCTTGTTGTGAATGTTTTGAAAATCCATGATAATGTGTAAGAACGATCTCGTCTTGCGTATTGAATTTCGTCACGGGTCGATTCCGAGGCAACATCTACAGGCGTGGAAAATAACGTCAGCTCATCTCATTAGCCTTGTTCGCAAATTGCAAGAGCTCGACTTCCGCCTCGTAAATCGTGTTTCAATATTATGTTTTTTTTTTTATTTATTTTATTTTTTTTTCTCCTCTCTTTTACGGGGCGGAAGCTCGTCGGGTGACCGTGGATATTGTCGGGTCGCTCGCGTAATTACGCCGGGCTCGATGGAAATATCGCGATGAAAATCTCGTCCGAGCTTAATTGATTGAGAATTAATTTCGCGTTGAGGGAAGAGGCCGTGAAAGGTGGTTCATTAAAAATGGTAATATTTATACCCTCAATTACCCCCTTCTCTCCCGCGCGTCGTTCCATCCTATCCTTCTGAAAGTCGCGGACGGGAGAGAGCCGGGACTTTTTCTTCGTAAATTCAATTTTATCGTGAAAAATAACGTCACGTAAGTGGCTTGTTCCGGCAACGAAAAAGCAGCTCGTCTTGCGGTATATCGACCGCGGGACAGATAGATTCTTTAGAACTATTGCCGAGTTATTAACAACGTTTTAATCAAACGAGCAATAATGGCGCTGTTGGTATTCATCGATTAATCCATCAAAGTAGAAAACGTGTTTTTTAATACGTAAGTACACGCCGTCGCATAAACGGGAACGAACACTTCAATGTTTATTACATCGTACATTTTCCTTCTTATGTATACATATATACATATAGAAGTTAATTTACTTTATATTCTTTATAATTTCGTCGTTTGCAGTTCTTGGATATAGCACTTGTAAAGTGCTACGGGCGAAGATGTAAAAATCTTCATCTTACATTCAATGCGGGGGAAGCTCGCGAGAGACTTAAATCTCGTTTTAAATTTAAAAGATGAAAGAGAAAGAGGGAGCACTTCTCGCCGCGCATCGTTTAAAACGATGCCGTTGAAAATAGGACGATAACAATCTACATTTCCAATTATGAAATAATACTCGAGCGCGCTGCTCCGTTCTTTTTCTCCGATTCGACAAAAATATCGCAAATGCGAATCTCTTAATGCTCCAATTAAATGGAATGAATTTCTTATGAATGCCGAAGTATTACTGCTCGCTGCGCGCGCGCGCGCATTTGCAATATTTCTCAAATCCCGGATTTTATCTCGGCGATAAAATAATTCGCGACAATCGCGTATTATTATATTCTCGCAGCTTTCTCGTTATAAGAGAAAAAAACGACCCCTCACTCTATTTGATGCCGGAATAATCGACCGCTGTTATTCGAAGCTCCGATAGAGTGTCACTTCGCGCTATACCAGGGATTCTCGGTCGTCATCTATAGTTTGCTCGGCAAACAAGTTTGCGCGAAAAACTCGTCGGCGCTTCTCTTTATAAATTCAGCGTTCCTAAGCGACATAAAGCAGCGGCGCGACACGGCTCTTAAAATAGAATCTTCCGTGGTGCTGCGGCGAGCCGACACGAACGTAACGATGGAGAAAAAAAACTTTTACTGGCGATCCGGAGCGTCCTCGTCGTCGGAACCGTTTCACTGTATCACGTTGGCCCCGCGCCGCCGTCGATAGAAATATCGCGACAAGAATCTCGGGCTCATGATCGTTCCTTTGTGAAGGGTGATTGTAAACAGGACGAGCTTATCTCCTCCTTCCTTTTTTGGTTTCGAAAGCGCACCCTCTAACCGAAAATCAAGCAAACCTCGTCGATAAACTAAGTTCTGGGGACGCGAATATGTTCAGCCAAACGAGAGGTAAAACGAGACCAGGAATAGGGTAATGCCTATATCTCTCGGGTCCGTGTGCCGTATATACCGTAGATTTTGAAAGAGCAAAGCTGGCACGAGCTTTGATCGTAAGCCGACATGATCTTCTGTTTCAATCCCGTAAAATGTGAGAAAATATTGTCAGATTGCAATATAATAACAGATAAAACATGTATATAGGTAACCCGTACTTCCTGATGGGGACGTTAAATCATTTTTTGTTGTAAAATAAAATCTGGAGCTTTTTGGAAAGCGAAAAAATACGAATGAATAGAGTACTATCCTTATAATGGCAAAGCGGTAAACCAATAAATTTCTACCTATCGTATTAAAAGATTCTTAGCTATTGTATTAAGAGACAATATAAAAAAAGCTTTTTATTTCGATTTATTATGAGATAGAATATATATCTTTGTCACGGAATTCGCGAAATTTGATATCGATCGCGCGCGATATGGCGTGATTGATGTTGTAATTTCGACAATCCCGTAAAACTGGGCGTGCAGGCGCCGCGAATAAAAGATCGTCGAGCGTAATCCTTTATCTCCGGGTATTCAGCGGGAAATGCGACAAGAGCGCTCTTGTCACATCTCCAGCGGGGGTATGGGCGAGAGAGCTCGTGGTGGCGCGGGATCGATGCCGGAATACGAAAACAGCGAAGGCTCATCCCCGCGATTCTCTCTCATACCTCTCGCACCCCTTCTCACCCTTCTTATCCCCTCGCGCCGCGGTCGCATATATATTCGAGCTCTTTTACCAGCAGTCGAATCGAGCGAGCGGGCTGCAGCTTGGAGAGACAGAGAGAGAAAAAGAGAGGGAGAAGAGAAGGAGAAGCTGGGCTGCTGCAGTTTCAGAAAGTGCAATTCCTGTATCGTCGCTTTATCGCCGCGCGCCGCCCGACCGCAATTCCGATCGCGCTTGACTCAGCTTTTGCATAACCGCAAACCGGTCGCGTCGTCCCATCCGGGCTCGAATCTCTCGGAATTCATAAAAGGGAAACTGGGGGTTAAAAGAGGGTGAAACTGCGACGCGTTGTTCTTCGCTTTTACGTTCTCTAGTGCTTCTCGCTTGCTCACACACGACAGAAAACTGTAGTAGAGAAAACATCGACTCTGGATTTTGCAAGACGGTTTATTTACGCATCCGTATCATGTGCATTTGATTGAACGTTTTCGTCGATAAAATGCAGATTCTGGAGATTCGTGAAATTTTTGTTACTGCAGAGGTGTTTTGAAAATTGTGTGCGAATTTTTTCGAGATATTTACGATGACAAACAATAATGTTTACGAGACACTTCTTCCGCACAACTGGACCTCTCACCATGTCGCACGCGCGAAAACGAGCGAAAGGGAGGCGGAACGCGCGAGGGGAGACTTTTCAACTGAAACTGCAATGAACTCATGCCAGCTCGCCCGCGCGCGCCTCCGTTCTCATCTCTTCTTCTCGCGCTCGGTTCAAGCCAAGGGAATCAATAACTTCCTCGCGACGGAGTCACCCTCTCGCGTTCTTCCGCCCCTAACCAAAGAGAGAGATAAAAGAGAGAGAAGAAAAGAGAAAGACCCTGCCTATAATCCTATAAAACGCAATCCGCGGGGATGACTCGCAATGCCTTCGCCGCATAACCTTTTCGGTCACGGATTTCGGAAGGAGAAAAACGCGCGGGCAATTGACGACGATTTCGAAGGGAAATGTTATTGGCACACAATGTTTAAGGTTTCAGATTTAAAGAGATTGTTCAAGAAGCAACGAGATAATACAATCAAGTCTTTTAAAAGTTAATTATACCAGTTCAATTTATCTGATTAAATTTTAAATATTGAAAAATCTATCTAGTAATTTGTAATTTTAAAATATTTGAAACATCTAAAATATCTGGTTATTTAATTTTGATAGCTCAGTTCGAGTGCAACACGAGAAATATTGGGAAAAGTGTGAACACAAGTGAGTTACAGCCGAGTTCAAAAACGGAATTGCACGACAAGCGCGCGCGAGTGGCGTCGCTAATTTATTAGATTCCCGGAATGCGCACTCGCGCTTAATCTCATCGATCGGTGTGTTTGCCCAACTGAGTGCGCCCGTTAATCTCGCGCAAATGAAATAATGGTTTCGGGCTTTATCGACGGATAATGAATTTTAAATCGGATCAGCTGACGGCATTAATGCTGCGTTCATCGTGAGCTATGCTAGACTGGATTGCAAATTGAATAAAGCGTCTCGTCGCCGGAGACGCTTCTCTGAATTTAAATAGCGCGCTCATCGAGTGTTGCATAGATCTATTTCACCGTGACATTTATTTCCCGAGACTATTCGTATATCTTCAAACAATAAATTTTCTTGTTTTCAAAGAGACTTAACGAGATTGAGAATTAAACGCGATAATATGGATACGTATATTTTTTTAAACAC
>QVOB01016556.1:0-14853 GCA_014839585.1 Pseudomyrmex concolor
AGTTATTATTACTTTAAGCTTCAGTGAAGTGAAATAAAAAAACAATATTACAAAATAACAAAAATAAAAGTCTGTTTTTTGCATTTAAAAAAAACTATGGCCATCTTATCCCCATTTACCCTATAATTAGCGAAATTATCTTACGACAAAGTCAGTGTGCTGACAACGTTTATCAGCAATCGTTAAATATTTCAAAGATCTTGTCTAAATCCTTATCGCACAAAAAATTATTGGAGTTAATAATCAAGTAAAACAAAGTGAGTATGAGTTATTATATTTGCATGCTATTACTTTCAAGACAGTCTTTCTTTTCTCTTGTGTTATTCAACTTGCGATCATAATTAACGTAAGAAACTCGCGTCACAATATATTTTCTTGCTTTATAAATTGTTCAAGTCACTCGCGAGTGATATTATTCATTTACGCGTTTTATCTGCAATTAATTGTTCCGTAGTTTAATTAATAATTAAACCACGGAACAATTAGATATCTCAACGTTCTTTTCGTATCGAGAAATTATATGCTTGGAAGAGAATTTATTTTATCTCAATTAAATGATTTATAAAAAATATTATTCTCTCGATTTTTGACACATTCTATGATAATATCTGATAATGATAACAAGTCTTTATGCTCATGATTATGCTATAATGCACTTTATTCAAATCGCGAGAAATCCTTCATAAGTTAAACGTTTATCAGATAAGTATATGAGGCTACATCTACTCAGAAAGCTCACGTAATTATTAAATTCTCTACTCATGAATTCAATCCGATTACTTCATCCTGGAGATTAATTACTCTATAAAGAACGTGAATATTTACTACAATAAGACATACGCTATATCACAACTTGAATATTACACAGTATTTGTCAATATTTCTTTTATTATTATTTTTTTATTTGGAGCTGTACAAAGCTTTTTGTTTATATGTCAAAATACTAAGAAAAGCACAATTTCTATATGTTTAATCTCAATTGTCACATATGCCAGTACTGAATTAGGCAAATAAGGATTTAAAAAAAAAGTTCTTTATTAAAGAAATGTTTGATGTATCAAAAAGTATTAGAATATGTCAGCTCTAAATGTAAAAATAAGTTTTCTCTCTCTCTCTTAAAAACGTGTCATCGAAGCATTTTATGCCGTTGACTATTACAGTTTCATCACCACTGACGACTCTTTGCACAGTTCTGGGTAGTAATTCCCGCGCTCTCTTCTCTCAAGTTTCTCAGAGTGTGTTTACTCATATCCTCAAGGGAAGTTTTAGACTCCTAGAGAGACGGAGGAGGAACAAACGAACGGTCGGAAAGGATAAGAACTTGTTAATATATGCATTGCTTATATACGCTAATATATGTTATCATCCGCTTTACTTACAATTAACGCACTATCGTCTTCATTCGTTAGTTTTGTTCCTCGCGCTGGCATCTTTTTCTATGTAAATGAATATCCGATCACACACGTCGGTTAAATGATAAAGTACTTGTAAATATGATCATATGTAATAATAATAACTGCGCGTAATTTTAGCCGGGCAAACCCCGGCGATAAGTATCGAATGAATGCAAAGACGTATGATAGATTCGCAATTGATAAACGCTATTGTCTGAGATGTATAAAAAAAAAATACTAAGATAGAAAAACCTGTTTCATTATCACAACAGATCTCGCGTTTCCGAGCACAATCGCGCGCGTTACGTAATAATTTTCTACAGAAATTATTTGATAAATATGTTTAAATTGAGATCTTACTTTTTTTTTATCCTGCTTTTTAGCAAACAATTGATTTAACAAACGCGGACAGTCGCGATTAGGATTTTACTTTGCGTGTAACAAATGTTTTCTCGTCGTGACGATGGCATTATCGCCCACACACACACACACACACACACACGCGCGCGCGCATTTTATAAAATCGTAGCTCATTCTTCTTATTTTATGTTACGGCGGAAAATTTTATAGTCGAGCTTCGCAGCTGCGTTGCTGCGTCATTTGCTTGTTCCGGGTGGCGATGGTTATCGATCTTCCAGCCGGAATTGTTCAATTACGCGCGGTTTTCTCCGAGCGTCTTCAGGTAAAACCATCTTCGTGCAACAATCGACTTCGCGCACCGACCGGAAGGAAATAATAAAACAAGAAAACTTGCCGGTCTACACAAAATAGAAATGTATTTGCACAAACGGTGCGTCATTGACGCATTCAAAGACATCTGGCGTTAACGAGGAAGACCGTTGCTGAACAAATGAGAGCCCGAACAAAAGAACGTTGTTCTTTCTTGGTAAGTCTCAGAATTAAGATAAACAAACGTGTAGTCGCGCACACACATATACACCAGTCCCTCGAGAAAACTCTCAAATTGTTCGCAAGAAACAGCCGCTTTTTCATCTAAGCTCCCGTCTGCCGCGTCTGCTGTTTTGGACGTCTTAAAGAGAGACCATCCGGCTCGATTAGATTCGTAGTCTGTTCGTAACAAAACTCGAAGAGAGTTTTGCAAGACGCCGTAGAAATAATCATCACAGACTCGTCGGAGATAGTCACATAAAGACTTGAAAAAAATTAATTAAACAAAAGCGGTTAAGCCGAGCTTGGAATGTACTTTGCGTGGTTGCTAACAAAAATAGAAAGCGGAACTATATGTGCTCGTGAAACCTGAACACCGAAACATATTGACAATCATGATAAAATCGAGTTAGTACAAAACCGCCCAATACCACTTTTTCTTTTTTTTTTTTCACTTATGTCCTTCAGCTGTCGTTTTATCTCAAAACTCAAACAAGAAGGATACGGTTTTATTCGTAGATTATAATAGCTCTCAACTATATTTTCTTATTGTTAATAAAAAGTAAGTTTTCTTAGTAAGTTTAATGTTTTATTTAATGTTAAAGGTAAAATAGTGATAAATATTTAAGTCAGATGCATTAGCACATTATGGCGTTGTTAATAAAAGCGGATTTGTTTATTTTTCTTCTTCCAGCTGCGACGGAAGAGCTCGCGCGCGGATGCGATATTACACGCACGAGCGTCGACGTCGCGCCGTGCCGCGCCGGTGGTGCGCGAGCACTACTGAAATTTATTGGGGGCCTCTACCGCGTCGGTCCGCCATGGTGGTCGCGACAAACCGGAAAAAAAATCCGGAAGTTCTATTGTTCGTCAACGTAGCGAGTTTCACGGCAAAATATGATTTTCGCGCGAACAACCACCGCTCTCCCCCACTGCTTCAACAATGCGAATCCGTCGTAAGAAAACACATAAAATACTGCTTCAAGGTTCGTCCCGGGTTGTCGATTACGTCCACGGAAATCATTCTGGCCGATTTAACACTGCGCAGAGTGTTACGTTGTCGCCGATTTTCTAACGATAACCGATACGCTCAATGATACGGAACACGTTAAAAGAATTTGCCGGAACTTGAATGTCTCGGCCAGTCGCGCGTGATTTTTCTCGACACGGCGTGATTGCGTACATCGAGAGGTACATACATAACACACGAGGACTTATTTCGTGGCGGGCAATGTAATTTCTGAAAGCAATTTTGTACGCTGTTGGAGGTAAGTAATCGCAAAGCACGTGGATGATTATATGCAGTTGCGGTTTGTAAGTGATGTCGTTTTATAAAAGCGACAAAATTGCACGACTTTCTTTTTTATACGACATAATTTTAGTTGCATAACTCATTGTGTTATGATGATATATATATCGGAAAAAAATCTGCGACAAGCTCGACTGCGCGCAAAACGATTGTTTTCTATTGAACGTGATATATGTATTATACACTTATATATATATATATATATATGTATGTATATGTATACTTTATATATTTCTAGTTGAGCAAATAAACTAATTAGCGCGAGATTTTTATTCTACTATTTTTTTTTATTTGCAAACTATAAAAGTAGACAATAATAGCAGAAGTCCGAAATAGATAACTTAATTTCATGGCTATTTCGCATATCACATTGACACAGTAAAGTAGACATTATCAGTTCTACGAACGCTCACGTCTAATCCATCTCAACTCGAATAATCAGAATAGAATTTTGACGAGAAATCCCAATATTGCTATCGCGTAATGTGTGTTTTTCGATGAGTCGGCGTCATAAAACTCGGATCTAATCTCCCATTAGAGATATCGCAAAACATCGACATAGCCAAAGTGTCTTTGATCTTGACGGATACAATCAAACACGTATAATCACCAGCGCACGCATATATGAGCGCGCGCGCGCGCGCGTCGCGCCGGACGATGTAATAATAACCACGTGTAATCGAATCGGCAACGCTAATTTCGATAATGATCATATTCCGCCGTGCAAACGAAAGAGCGTTGACTCATTTGGTAAACGTGTCTCTGAACACACATACGTGCTCGCGCTCGCAACTTGCATCAATAATTGTATAATTGTAATTAACGTAGTTATTTGCTATGTACATATGCATGGATGTACAACTATTCTTATATACGCGCGTGTAAAATAAAGACACTAATCGCCTATATGCGCGTATTCATCGGTATTTCTCATTTCTGGATTACACGCAGTGATTAATCACACACGAAACATTTGTAGAAAAGCTAGATCGTCACATGTAATTTGATTGCGTTTTTGAGATACCAGACAAAAAAAAGATTTTGCTGGTCGATGAAATAGCTACTCAGTATATTGCTCGTTTTCAGATATAAGTTGAAACACAATTCAAATTTTCTATTGTATTTATATAATGATCGTATTTTGTTAACTTCAACAGTTAACATTAATTATTATCGAGAACTAAAATGAAACTAGCTCAGCAACACCTGGGAGAAATATCAGATTTACATAAACAAATGTTTATGATATTGTAGACAGAGAGATTCCACAAATAGATAATACTCAAATATATATCAATGGTTTATAATGTGCAACAATAGTTCGCAGTATCATACAGTCTAAAATAAGCACTGTAATAACATGAATGTATAATTCTAGAGATATACTAAATATAATTCGAGAATAAAACAAAATCTGACGCAAGCAACAGTAATTATTAAATATTTCTAATAATCCCCGAATGAGAAAACAGGCCCGTTTTATATACGTGTATTTTACATACGTCATATATAATATGTTCAATAATCATTTTCAATGGATATTTAATACAATAATACGAATTTATTGGCGAGCATGTGATGCACATCGCGTCCGTACACACACATACATGTGCAGTTATATCGCCCTTTTCCGTTTCGATTTTAGTGATTTAAAATATGAACGATTACACTCGCTGCCTTACATGAGATATGAGAACAAAAATGAGAAATAAGATACGATTGGAAAATGTGATCGGCTCTCGCGATTGAAAATCGGGCAATTGGTTGTTAATTGCACGGATAGTTTTCTGGGCGAAAAGAGTTGTGATTTATGATGACGCGTGCATGCGTGTTAAGAGGCCATCTGTCACAAGTGTAACACGGTTGTGCACGTAATTGCATGTACAAAGAAATTGTTCCGCATTTTGCTGACACCGTGCGTTTCGCGCTCACTGGCTACGTGAGTAAATAAATGCGTCGCAAACAACACATTTCTTATTTATTACGTACAATTTAAAATTTTACTTATTGTAGGATTATTGATTGATGTCTCGTGTACCGTCTCGTATCTATGCAAACATGATGTTACTTTGAGCGTCATGGTGATCGACTATCAAAAGCGCACGTGTATTTTTTTTTTTTTTTTATGCTTTGCATATCGTTAATGTTGTGTTTTGTACAAACATATTATATTTTATCATAATACGTATATATACATATTTTGACTTTTATTTTCCCTCTCTCTCTCTTTTTCTTTCTCAGAGAAGCGTCGTTTCACGCTTTACCGGAAATGAATATAATACCTTAATAATTCTGATGTAAAAAACTCCTATTGTTTAATTAAATCCGCAATATTGCATTGAAATAACAACTGTGTTGCGCGACTCGCGGCTGAAAAAAAAAACGCGTGAATGCACACAGAGAGATAAAACTCGCGATGGAATTAGAAATAAACTTACTTTATAAATAAACTTTTCAATCCTTGCATTTGTATTTTATTAATTTTTTTCTGTTTTATTAAGATTGTTTTTTTTATTCTGAGCTATCAAAGATGATTACTTAACACTGCCACACCAAGTGAAAGTATTTTTAATTTTTGTTTAAATTTTTTGTGAATTCGCGTTAATCATTATTATACCGCTGCGGTCGCTGTTTCGGATGGAGATTACACGGCACATTCCTTCCGCACGTGAATGACGTAACGATTAACGCGGGAAATCATCGGCGAGAAAATCGAGGAATTTACGATTGTCTGGATTTTCATTGATGTGATCTATGGCTAGGCGCCTTCACCGGAGAACCAGAGCCTCCAGAGTGGGAGATGAATTATATAGTAGTGTTCTACGGTGAGAGGTATTGCAGTTACACATTGCACGTTCGTTCGTTGCTTCGTAGCCGCGTCGTCGCACGTGCGAACCTTTACCAGATCACGTGTGTATCGAAGTGCATCGATAAGAGAGATCTACCACGGAAGAAACTATACTCGCGCTAGTGTGTAACGTTAGTATATCATTTAACGTGATTTATTTAAGGCATACACACACACACACACACACGAAGTCCACTCATTCTCACATCAATATCTCTCTGATAATCTCATTTCTATTTTATCATCTTATCTAATTGTGCGATAATTATTGAGACTGAACTTTGCAAGGAGGGAAACGAGAGTTCTGTTCCTGCGAAACAAAGTTCCGAAGCATAAAAGCTTATCTCGCTTGCCTTTCGTGTTTTCCTCTCTGTTTTTTTTTGTGCAATTTGCGTTGTAGCTTGTTGCAATAAATCATACACGTTTGCTCATATACATGCTCAGTATACATGCTCATAGTTCGATGTGTGTACATTATAAATGGTGTAAGCATAAAACGCGATCTGTCACTCATGATGCACGCGAGAGGTTTGAATATTTTTGACATTTCGGAATTTAGCTCGCGTTAATTAATATCAAATTTTCGAGAAACTTTGTTTCTTCTTCATGGCACACGGCGCCATGAAGATGATCACGTTGCATATTTATGCAAATAGAGATTGTAACGATGTGCACTTGGCACGCATTGCGAGAATTCTCTTTATAGTTCGTGCTTTAGGCGTTCCAATATGTAATGATACAGAAAGGTAATCGTATTAATTAATATATTCGGTTAAGTACAATTCTAGTAATTTATACCGCTGATTAAAGCGATATTTTATTTGCAATAAACATTGTGCTGTTTTTCGTGGATACATTATTGCGAAAAAAAAGTGTCATGGTAATGTCATAATAAAACTTGCTGTTATCTATTTAAATTTTTTTTGTGTACAGATTAAAACCTGAATAATCGATGTTGAGCGTACGAGAATACGTATGTATGTATGCTTTAAACTCATAGTATCGGGAGTATATTAAAATATTGGAGCTTTTTGCTTAAAAGCAGATCTTAAATATATTAAACACAGTATACTTTCCGGATAAGCGCCAGAATTTAGGGCCGGAACGTGCCGTTTGTCGAGAAGAACAAACACTGTTTGTTTTTGTTGCGGTTCGAATAGACTCTAAAGTTTCTCGGGATGAACGACAAGGGAAAAAGATGCAAGCGATCGTGACACAACGATCTCCTGTTGCAAAACGACGCCGAGAACGACAGCAACAATATGAATGAGCGAAACGAAGTGATTGCTCGCTTCGGAACTGTCACAAAAAAAAGGGCAGCTATAAAACTGTCAATTTTTATGGCTGATTCGTTTTTTTGCAGGAAAGGACAATATCGTTTAGCAAAGAAAAAAACTGGAGTTGTTTATTCGGGAAATACTAGAGTTGCACGACATGATTCCGCAATTAAAAGTTCCTGATGTTTCGCGCGTGAATTGTTTTGTCTTTCATGTAAGGGATGGCTATTGATCGTCTGACTTCAATTATTTCAAATCGTTATTGAATATAAATTACGTATTTTTGGAACAAGCGGCGAGTAAACGTCATTGTGATTTTGTTTGATTGATAAAATCACATTACTTTCGTGTCACGCTCTACACCGTGAAAATCACGGTTTTACGTCATGTTATTATACGTTTATCTGTTAGGAAATATCGCAATTACTTACTGATGATGATGATGATGATGATGATGATGATGATGATAATATCGACGGTTCTCTGTTACAAGCGACAGATATACATAGGTACATCAGATACACACGGGATGCGTTCGCTTTGGGCGCTTACGCGCTTTAAGCGTCAGTCCGTCTTTATTATCAGCTCTGTAAACATAGAACAGAGATAGACTGACGCTCAAAGCGCGTCAGTGCTCAAAGCGAACGCACTCACAGTAATAATAAATGAGCAGAGACAACTAGCAATATGTACGAATTAGAAATATAATTTACATTTAAAAGTCACAAATAATAAATAATGTCAAGTGCTTTTTTTTAATGAACAAATGAATGGTTTTGTTTTTCAATGAACAAATGAATGTTATCACGTAAAAAGTGGACATATACGTAAAAAAGGAAATATTAATTCGAGTGGATTTCTGGAGACATGTAAAAAATGTTACATTAATTCATTTGTCATGTGTTACTTATTGTTGTTATATGAATAGTTACAAACTAGAAATGTTCGTGATCATTTTAAGATTTATTTTAGCTGTTCTTAGAATGGTTGAATCGACTTTGAGACATGTAGATTAATTATGTTAAAAGCACTCAAAATAATATTACATTTTTAAGTGACACATCAAAATGTTAAGTTATGAAGTTAACATAAATCTGACATATGTTGTATATTAATTTTACATTGAAATAATAATCAAAACGGAATAACACAAAAAATTGTGTTACTTTTCATTTTAACACATGAAACTCACGATGTTTTACTGTAGTTATATAAATTCACAATTGATGTAGAACCACGCCGTTATAGAAATATATTGCAAACCAATAAATCGCGAATGTATTGCTCAATTTTACAGATATGCCATCATTGTGATATTTATTGTTTACAGAATGTCGTACAATCTGACGGTCAATCCAACATGCTCGGAACCCTATCTCGGCCCGAGTCTCGCCCAGGTCTGTCCGGGATCGCAGTTTTTGACGTTTATGACAATCTTGGATGCGTTTGTGCGCTCTCAGGAGAAAGTGTCTCAACTGTGCAATCGTGTGAGGCCGGTAGACCCGCCTGAATATTATTACGATTTCATCGTTGTGGGCGGTGAGTAAAACTAAGACTCATGAATTTCATTCATCGGTTTAACATTCTCGCCATAAAATAACAAATATATAGACACGATAAAAACAACTACCGATCAATAATAATAAGTTATTTTACCACTAAAATATTAAAAAACAAATTTTTATTTAGTGCCGTATTACTTTTTACACGAAACGTAGCGCGTCAGTTGTTAAAATCGTGATGGTAAAACTTAATTAGATCTACACATGACGAAATTGCAAAATGAATAACTTTCACGTCGTATATATATAAAAAAAAAAACTTAGAAAACTATTTAAGAAGTGATTTCTTTTTCTCATAAATAAATCTTTTTCAAATGTGCACGGTAAATAAGTCTGAGATGATAAAAACTTGTTTGTGAAATCTGTTTCACGTAAAACAACGAGCAGAAACCGTTATATCCGGAGAACGCTTAATTAGGAATAAATTAAATGGTTGTTTATATCGCGCGTCGAAAGGAAGAGTTGCTGCAAAAGAGAACGTCGGTCGGTTATTTTCTAATGAACGAGTGAAATTGATCGAAGTAATTGAAATGTATTCTTGTGTATTGTTCCTTCCTGTGTACTCGATGTGATCGAATAACCGGTTTGAGATATCGAAACGAGCGCGTGACAATCAATCGCATTATCCTTAAACAAGCAGATATCTCGCAAACCTGTATAAACAACGAATTATCTCGTTGATCAACGACAATTATTTTACAAACGCGAATTTTGTTTTTATAAAGAGAGCTGGTCAATTTCTCAATAAACAGATCACAAAATAACGTAATTTGCGGCGCGCGCAGCGGAAACTAGACGGCGCACGGCTCGTAAATGTCGTTATTCATTATGTATAAAAGTCAGCGAACCGCAATGAAAATAACAAACTATCGTGCACAACCTTCAAAGAGATAGCGATATAACGATGTGTCGAAACGTCGCTCATAACCCATTTTTTAGACAATAGAGGAACTAACACTAAAAACGGGAAACGGAACAAAGTGTCAGAGCACGCGTAATCCAAAATAATAGAGTAGTATTATTGTAATAACTTAGGAAAATGTTATAATGGATATTCACACTATATTCGCACATTATTATTGCTGCTCTATATCTAGCAAATACAATACTTCGACGACAATAAACAAATATAATCGTGTAATCGCGCAATGAAATTCAATGGATACATATCTATAATATCAACACGATTGTTGTTAATAAAATATAGGAATATATAATTTATCTCAAATATAATAACAACTGATATTTCCCCTGTTCTAAATTCGAAGAACATACATATTAGGAAGATAATATAAATGCTTATTTTTTTTTTTATTAAAATTTAAAAAATGATAAAGTTGTCTACAAAGAGAATGAAATTATTTAATTACTTGTAATGACAGTACATAACTGCTTTTTGATTTTTAGGTATGTTTTTGGTTGGTAAAAATTGCCGTAAAGTTTTATTGTAAAAAAGAAAAAAATATATACATATATATATACTCGTATATAATTGAATATGCAGTTGCAATAAAATCCGTCTCATAAATTTCGGCTCGGGATAGTAGCTATTCGCGGAGACGATACCCAGTGCACGATCGAGCAGAATCGAAACTAATTTTCTTTGCTTCTCTTTCGGTGATTATTCCCGATAGGACTTCCGGGACATCCGCGCAGGAAGATGGAATTTTTCAGTGATTCGATCGGTTATTCGGTCGCAGCCGAATGACCGCGCTCTTCGTTCTCGCGATCGATCTTCCAAATTTCTATTCTCGTTGTAATAAGAAAAAAAACGCGAATGTGTAAATATAATAGACGTAGAAAGAAACGTCTTCTCACCTTTTTTTCTTCAGATGTATCATAATGTGATCGTTTCTAATTAGAGATGCGACATCACATGTTATGTAAGTATATGCACATATGTATATACGTACACTTTTTTTCTGGCTAAATATGTCCAGAGAAGGGACGGGTGGATGCAAGAAATAAATGTGCGGGAGGCGCATCTGTATGCGGAATGATTAATCGTTGTGTCGGTGTGGTCGAGGTGTATTATACCGCGGAGGTGAGGAGAAAATATTAATAATACCGTCGCTGAGTAATTAGTGTGATGCTTATTAATTATTCCGTCAATGCCCAGTCGGAAGAAAGAAGCTCGCGAATAATTATAATGGTGCAATGCTCGGAGCAGAAGTTGCGGAGGGCGGTAAAAGAGTTGAGTCGACTGGAGGAGCGAAAGAAAATGGGTTTTGTCATTATCATTAGAACCTGAGTAGAACATTGCCGCGATAATACCTTGCGAACTAAAATCGCGATACGCAAATAGCGCGGCGTAATGTAGCGTAATTGAAATAATTACGAAGGTTGTATCGTGAAACATCCGAGAAAAAAAGTCTAATAAATTGTTTACATGGTGATCAAAATAAGAATAAAGATAAGAAATCTCATATTTAATTTAGAGATAAAATATTACTTTCTCAAAAACAAAACCAATTGATGAGAATAATGAATAAAAATCCGTAATCGAAGAAAAAACAATCGCGTCTTTATTTTCTAATAGAAAAACAATTAGCAATCAAAAATATCAGTATAAAATAATGCACGCAATATACAGAAAATAAATACCTACGGTTGTTTTGGACGCAGCTATATTTATGCTCGTACAAACAGTTTTGCACATACATATATAACGCTGGAATTAAAAATTTCTTTTTAAAAATCTGTCAAAATCCACAAGCATTTTTTACGCACCGTTTATTCAAAGTTTTCTTGCAAAACGAAGGTGAGAACTTTTATTCGCGTGCTCGGATACAAGAAAAAAATGCAATAGAAAGAGCTAGATGAAGAAATATATACTTATGAATAAATTCATAATGTGACACAACATTAACAAATGAAATAATCACTGCAAAACGTTTCGCAACAATTTACACCATAAACCGTATCAAAAACAATAAATTAATAAAAGAGATGGAAACATTTTCATGCAATAGCGTTCTTGCAGTAACAATAAATATACAATTTCCACGATTCGTTTTCGTGAGAATTTAACAAGCTATTAAAACGCTAATTAAAAAATAATTGGAAATAGCTCGGTTTAAACGCGGCGCGCGGAATCGACAATGCTTTCCCGGAGTTTCTCGCATTCCACTTTCGTCGAGTGAAACAGAAAAACGCTGTAAACCTCCCGGGTGGCGTTTACATGTTTACTACCGCCAAACAGAGTTATCACGAATCGTCGCCTGTGTCACAGTGGCAATTGTTATTTGTCGTTTACAGAAATATTCTGTGCTCTCTGTCTGTCCGTCCGTCCGTCTGTCTGTCTCTCTCTCCTCTTTCTCTTTCGCTCTTGCTCTCTCTTTCATGTTGCAAAATGCAATTGGACGCACATCCTGTTCAGATGCGATATTAATACAGACGTTATTTATCCGGTCGCGAAGCGCGTGATTATTGTATCATTAATTTAATTACCGCCCCGCGGCTTCTCCCTCATCCACCCTCGGAAACCGCCTCGTCCGGCGTGACCGTCGCATCATTACACCGGCGACGCTACGTTTTATTATTCCATACGCTCTCGCATCCGAACCGTCGGGAGATATAAATCTTCCAAGGTGGCAAAATTTGTTGCGGGAACAAGAGAAGGTGGTAATAGTAAAGTGGTGCGGATCGCTCGCGCGCGCGATTGCATGGCGATGCGGAGAACGGCGCATAATGTGATTTAAACGGCTCAACGAATTTTATACGCTCTTTGCATTTCGGGATAATTCGTACCGGCGACGCGATCGTCCATGCGCGAACGCGTCCGACGTGCATTTTGTTTATACATTTTAGCGACTGTCGCGAATGTCGTTAATGCGCGCGCGGCAACTACACCGAACGTAGAGATTACTCAGTATTATAGCAAATTTTGTATTTTTACAGATGTTGAAGTCGGGTTAAAAATATAACGCGATTAATAATTGTTAATATAGATAATAATTGTTAATATAGATAAACAACAACGGCAATTTTTAGCGCTATATATTTTAGCACTTATTTTATTTAAAACGCAAAATATAAACTAGTATTCCCGGTGGAAGAGATTGCAGGTGAACAATGTGTTTCGTCTATTGAAATATTTGATAATAAATATACTTAGGGTAATAAGTTAAAAGTACGCGAGAGCTGCATCTACGAGACTCCTGTGTCTACAAACTCCCAAGTTTGCAATTTTTCACGGCAATAACCAGGCAGCGGGATCGCCCGTGTTTTTCCCTCCGATAGGGGCGTGACTTTTCCCCCGCATTTTTCGCCGATCAAACACGGCTGCCCGCACAGCTAGAAAATAAAATAGCAGCCGAGCGGAATAAATGCGCATCATTCTGCATCTGCAACGCGTCAAAATACGATGCGCTAAATATTGTCTGAAAAATAGATGCTAGCCGCGTTGAAATCGATGCGAAATTGCGACAGAGCTGCTCTCTTCCCTCCTCTTTCTCTCTCCAAAGAGAGAAAAATATTCTCCTGCTTTCTCGTTCCATTTTAATAATTAGATATTGAGAAACTCGGTATATATATATAAAATATTCGCGACTTTTTTCATTTCCATCGTAATTCATGCATTTTTCGCAGATATGCATAATACCGCGCACGATAATTCATACGAATATTCAAATGCAACTGGTTAATGACCGCTGTAATATCCTTGATATTTCTAAAGATCATTTGCATTGCCTGTAAAATATTCTTTTCCCGCGTTCAGTTCAGTTGGATATATTTACGATCGTATGTTCAAATTATGAACGCGTCCGAGAAATGTAATGTGAACTTTTAATTTCTGGTACGATTTAAAATTCAATTAAATATTCATAATTATATCTGCGTGCTAAATATATTTTCGTGTTAAATATATATATATCAGTGCGCGGAAATGTAAAGTCGAGAAGTACATGGATATCTTCTTCGCGGACACAGCGGTTTCTTATAAATGCGCGTTTTTGCACACCCTCGGGATTTACGTGTCACTTATTCACGCCGTGTATTTAATAATACTTAAGCAATCGATATGCAACTATTACGTTCCGCTTGCTAACGCGTGTTACAACTGCATCTCGTCTTGTTTCCCAGTGTTTTCTTGACGAGTACAAATTGCAACGTGTCGAAGAGATTTGCGCATATCTTGTTATGCGAGTTATTTGTAATATCACGCGCACAATTGCACATGTATCGCAGCGACTGTCGCGTCAAAAAAAAAAAAAAAAATCGACATATATAGAATAAATGCTTTTATTATGTGGTTTAGAAACGGTTTAGAAACGGAAGCGCAATTTTACGGATAATATCTCGATACGCCTATCTCTCTCCGCATATGCAGCAAAATCGTCAGGAAAAGCGGCACAAGAGTCGCGAAAATTACATAGAAAGTAGTGTAGCGTGGCGCGTAAGTACAATCCGCGGTTCTCTCGGGAAGTGGATGATCACGAGAGAATACTTTACTTTCTTCGCGTTCGCGCGCGCGGCGATAAATCACGGATCCTTGACCGAGAAGCGGAGCGCGGCGCGTGATCTGCGACCGTATAAGTGGCATAACAACACGACCGTCTAACGAAAAGTAAAC
>QVOB01016557.1:0-31398 GCA_014839585.1 Pseudomyrmex concolor
TATATATATATATATATATATATATATATATATATATATATATATATATATATATATATTGTATATTTGTCTTTTTAATCGAGGTCAATATAATCATAGTAGATTAATTTATTACCAATACAAGTGTAATTAATCGTAATGTATTGTCTGAAAGTATCACTGCGTTGCATCCACTGGTCGTCCCCTTCGCACTTCGTCAAGATGGGAGAGTGTCAACGGAAACGGCTCGCGGGAGGCGGGAGAAAGAGAAAGAAAGAGGATAAGAGAGTGAGATGCAAGGAGAACGACGAAGGGAGAAAAATATTATCGCGAGAGTTGCGATAGCGCGCGGGACGCAACTCGTGTTTCCCGCGAATCCCGGATTTCTGGCGCTTACAAAATATAAGTAGGGCCCGAGGTAAAAATCTTCTCGAGGAACACGAGATTCGTCGTCGATTGTTGCTTTTCACGTCACGCTTTACCGATGGAAACAGAGAAACTCTACACGTTCGGAGAAAGAAAGAGAAAGGAAGAGGAGAAAGATGATGATCTTGAGAAGAAAAATGGGGAAAGAGATAGGAAACCAGAAGCTTCTTTCTCTGTGACCAAGGATGCTCAGTGATTTTTCTTTACGGGGATCGATATAGATCCGGCGCGTCCGCTCGATCCCCAGAAGTTAGATTACAATTAGAACGCGGAGAGTTCGTCGCGCTTGCCCGTAAAAAAACGCGCGTTATGATATTTTTTTTTTAATTATATTTTACATTATCTTTTCTCGTGTTTTATGTTTCTTTTACGTTTAACTCACAAGTGCGTGTCTACATATTAAACAAAAATATAGTAGCTCGCATTGCAAGATAAAATATCGCGTGTAAAGTGACTTATTGTGATAAAAAATATCGGTATCAAACGAATTGATGAAATTATTTTCTCAAAATTGCCTCAAGGTTTAAGAATCGCGAAAGACATGACGGGAGACAACGTTTATGGGATGAAACCGCATTGTTTTCTTCGGGCGAGAACGCGCGAGCTCTCCGCCGAACAATATTCAACATTTAACAATAGCCAACATTTATAGAATAAGATACCGATTTAGTATTTATCATTAAATTCATTCTCTCTCGCGATCGCGCCAATCTTGCCTTTTCTTTTCACCGCGCCTGATGATCGCACGGTGAACCAATCCAATGAACAATCGAAACGCAAAGTGATCGGATCGACGCGATTTTGTAAATTAAACAACGTATCACGCAGCAATATAAATTTCTTCTCGCACAGATAGTAATAGAGCATATAATATATATATTTATATCTTTCTTTTTCTTTCCAGCGCAGTGTTTCTCAAATTTATTTTCTCTCTCCGATCGACGAAAACTCGATCAATCAGGGGCGAGTTTACGAACACTGGAAATATTTGAATTTCAGGCCTCCAGCTCTTCAAATAATATTTTTGCGTATTTCGTTCAAAAATTATATTTTAATTTTCAAATTAAACAGGTTCTCAAGTTTTCCTAAACTGTCGCATTGCACGTTCTACTAAATAATTTTTGTATGACTTTCAATCTTTCCATTAAAAAAAAATATAATTTATTATAATGTATATTGTGTATATATATATTGTAACTGAAATACATAAGTAAGTAGAAGAAGATCGTTTTTCCAATTTGTTTGATACAATAATACGAAATGTTTTCTTCAATTTCTTTGACAAGATTATTCACCGGAGACCTAAACATTATTGACTTCTCAAACTCTGAAGAGTTTTTCATCACCCGTCCCTGCAGGATAATTAGCGTTTTATTGCTATCATTCTAATTGACAAAGCATCGCTGGTCAACCGTTACAACCAGAAAGTAATCCCATCACGATCCAAAGGATTAAAGTCGGTTCTGATTCCCGATTACTCGCGCTGAAAATTAAATTACTTTGATTCTATTTGTTACGTATCAAATTTTCTTCGGTGCACTTCTAAGTTTATTAAAACTTATAACAAAAAAAAAAGAGAAAATCTATTTATCTACTTATCTACTTATTTACAAAGTAACGAAACTCAATTTTTCAATTAAATTCTTTCTATAGTTTTAAATATCTTTTTTTTTATATATTGTGTGTGATATATATTTTAAATTAATTTCTTGATTTGTTAGAGATATTTTTTCTTTCAGAAATTATTTTTGTCATATAATCGTGCGCAAACCACGCGAGTAAACGAAAATGCAGATGTCAAATTGTTGACGCTTGCATTTTGCGCGATACGAGTTTTTTTTTTTTTCGTTTCGCGAACATTTCGCGAAACGCCGTTCGCGACGCAAACGAAGAATTAATACAAATTTCAAGAATATTATGCCTCGCGCGCTTTAATTAGCGTAGAAGTAATTATCAAATTGCTTCGCATCGAGTATAGCGAATAGCCCCCCCACTTTCGCTCCGTTTTGACCCTCCTCTCTTTCATTTCCTTATTCTATCTGCGCAACGTTTTGAGAAACACTGGTCCAGCGATGTGGTGGTCGCCCCCACCGGCTAAACATCATGATGTTAAACTCTTAATAAAATGCACAACATCGATAACTTTTCCGGATTTTTTCTTTTATCTCACAGCGATAATAGTGTAGATGAGACTCGCGCGGGCTTTTCCTCCACGGGTTCTTGTTTTCCCTTCGCTATTACATTAGTTCGTCCCTCTCTCAAGGACTTGACCGGCGACGGTGACACAAATAGAACAAATTTCACATAAAATCGGTGGTACATATTGCGTCAGAGAGAATAATGTACAAACGGCTGTAAACAAACGTGTGTGCCCTCGCGTTGAAAAGTGAACATCTTCCGACTCGAAATGTATGTCTATAAATATGTATTTTCTGTCTCTAAAATACGTCGTCTTTTAAATGTGCATACATCGCGTATATATATGTTTAATAATTTCAAAAAGAAATGTAACTGAGATTAACATCCACTACTTTAAGCCGTTCGTTTTTGCTTAACATCGCGCGCGATACGGTATATATAAGAAAACTTCTTCTCTCCTAAACTTTAAAAATCGCTACGATCTATTCAGATAGTCCCTACCTATTACCGAAGGATTTTCAAACAAACGGCAAAAATTAGAAGCTGAATTTTACGAAAAAAAAAATTATATTCTATGTTTTCTTCTTTCTAAATATTTATTTCTTACTCTAATTAATTTCTTACTCTAATTAATAAACTCGCTCTCGAGTCGAAAGATGTTCATTGTCATTCCGGATTTGAGTTTTCTAAATTTACACAACACTTAATCGAAAATCCGTTTCGTTAGTGTGGGAGATCACGCAATGGTAACAATGAAAACACGCGAGCGATGACAATAAAAAAAATAAAATAAAATAAAAACAAAAAAGATGAAAAAAAAAAAAAAAAAAAAAAACGTCGTGTTCCTACCGTCGCCCTTATCGACAATATGTATGTACGTGTAAGTAATATACTCTAATATCATTATACATTATGCTTATAGCGGATATCGCTTGAAGATTTTTTTTTTTTTTAATCTAAAAATCCACGTGGCAACGAATAACCAAGTTCCTTAATTACTTTCATTGTTCTGGCGGGTGAACTCTCATACAGAAGTCATATACAGAAGGAGAAGGAAGCGGAAAAATCTTAACGATCGCGTACCGCGCGGGCCCGCAAAATCATTCATATAATTGTCGCGAAGCTAAATTGTACTAAACGTAATTGTACTTGTGTGCAAGCACGGTCTTTTCTGAGATAAGCAATAATAATGCTATAACTCAAACGGTAAGTCTTATTCCTCATTCTTCGTTTTACTCTCTTGATGGTACAACGACGATCAAGCGTGTGGTCTTTTCCAACTTGTGTATGCGAAAATTACAACAAATTAAATAAGTATCTTAATTATACTTAAAATTATGTTAAAACTGCTTAAAAATTATCGTCAGCAAACGAAGTTCGAACGACGCAACTTACGCGACTGACGTTGCGAAGTCGGAAAAGTTTCGACTGTGTGTAAATTTTGTAAAACAAAAAGTAAGAAAAGTAGCGTGTGAAAATCTGCTCTCTACGAAGTAATTTCGCGTAGCTTTGAAAAACTTTGTTGATTCTTTTACATATATTTCTAGCATAAAAAATTCAAGCGAGAGAAATGTGATTTTGTCTCTCTTTTCTAATTAATATATTACGAACGTTCTATATTATCCTACAATTAGTTAGTTATAATTATGTAAAATAAGTTTAATGGCGCAGAAATATAAGAGATCGCGTAAAAGAATCTACAATTCTATAAAAACAATTCAATGATTACAATAAATAGATTTGTTAATAATTTATCACGATTAGCATCACCGAAAGTTTTCCGACAGCAAACATCGATCGAGATCACCGATACGAAAAAAAAAAAAAAAGCTAATATCGAGCATTATCTGTACAAATATAATCGATCACGACTTCGTGGAAGAGATTCGCCGCCATTTTCGAGGTTCGCTTATATAAAGTAAATCTTATAAAGTAATACAATTCTAACGTTCTAGCTAGAGTTTTATCTAGCAATTAAAAAAAAAAAAAGACAAAAATGGAACGCAGACGAAAGAAAAAAAGACGAAACGGTAAAAACGACTGAAAGAACTCGATTGAGGAATGGAAACGAACAATCGCTACGGTAATGATTACATATCGTTATGCGAGTACATTATATACGAGTGTAACGAGTCTGTGATGCGCCGCGCGGACCAACGCAAAATTATTTATTGACGTGACTGGATGATCGAACTCTCACCGTTACGACGAATGACAATCTTTGTTTATAAGAAAATAAATGAGGAAATTTTTCTGGCTATTTAGTGATCGAGTAAGCAAGAATAAAGTAAGATTGCTTCATCAATATTTATCCATCAAATTCCGTTAACGTTTCTGTCGTATATTAGATAAAAATATCAAAAAAAAATATATATATATATGTGAGTGTGTCTGTGTGTGTATTTGTGTGCACAACATGAAAAGTCTCGAAATTTTTTTTACACTGGAAGGTTAATGATTTTATTTCTCCTAGTTCAAATTACATCTAAAAATGTTTCACAATTTCTTCTCATTACTACTTTACTAGTTTTAGAGCTAGAAGAGAGAGAAAGTTGAAACCGGGATTAACGTTAGCCAAAACTTAAACTTGTTCTCACGCTATCTCTAACGAATCATTAAATCTTTCTACTCCTCTTCCATCCCCCGAAGCAATCTTACTCCATTTCCGAAACCCACGCGATGCACGATGCGAGGACGAAGTGGTACAATAGAATTATTCTATTCCGCACAGGAATTGGAATAGAAACGAATGCCGAGATTTGGCTCTCATTACCGGGACGGTACGTAGCGCTTTCGGGAGTAAAACGAATTTGAAAAAAAAAACATTCCTAGAGGCGAAAAACTATCGGAAAATTCGCGCTCCGCTGCAATCGCAATTCACCCCACGCTCGGTCTTTACTCTTTTGT
The DNA here is from genome assembly GCA_014839585.1 of Pseudomyrmex concolor. NCBI lineage: Eukaryota > Metazoa > Arthropoda > Insecta > Hymenoptera > Formicidae > Pseudomyrmex > Pseudomyrmex concolor. The sequence continues at coordinate 5,452 of QVOB01016557.1, forward strand.
GCACTCGAACTCTGCGGTGAAAAATATTCCGAAAGCGTCTCTCCGAGACGAGAGGCGAAATGGTAAATGTAAAAAAAATAAAAAAAATAAAAAAAAGAGAGAAGATGAGGAGAGAGCCGCCCTTGACAGTGAACTGCTATCGTAGGTACTTTGATGTGTTTTGTCATGTATATTATTCGTGTGTGTGTTAAAATACACGCGTCTCGTGTGATAAACGTGTAACACATCTATATGTATCTATGCACATAATTCTTGGATATACATTCGTGTGTGTATATATATATTTGTGTGATAAATGTATATATGTGTACCGTGTATGTGTGTGTTTGCGCACGCGAAGGTCCTTACGTCGATAAAATACACTATAACATTGTATATGTACATTAACATGCGTAATAGAGGCTATTCTCGAGTTCAAAGAAAGGGTCTTCTCACTGTATAGGGCGAGGAAAAAAGAGGGAATAGAGAAACTCGAATCGCGCGCGTTTTCTGGACGCAAGCGTTCGAGAGACAACAAACGCAAACGCAAAACTATAGTGACACGATATAGAGATATTAAGGTAAGAACAAGGTCATCGAGAAAGAGAAGAGGAGAGGGGAAAGGGGTCTGTCTAGATTTTTAGGCTAGCTGGAGAGTAGAATAATAATCCTGTAATGGTAGACGCTAGTGAACGAATATACAGGCTCTTTGGCTTCGAGATGCGCAGCGTCCTCTTAGGGTAATGGCACTACGACTTGCACGTAGGACACGGGGAAGTAGCCGGTACGACCGTCCACGGTGCGCCCCTCGAACCAATTCTCGTCGATCTTCTGGGTCAAGGTGATCGTCTCGTTCTCCTGCGGGAACAAAAAAAAAGCGATCATTAAGACGATTATCGATTGTTTTCCGAGAAGACATGAGGGGTAAAGAGAAAACGTGTGTAAAAGAACGCTTGAGAGAAAAAAACCTTCAGACATTTGTTCGAGAATTCTTTGAATTACCTTGAACCCAAGTTCACCGGGATTTTCGGGCTCGAAATCGTAGAGGGCTGTGCAGCACGGTGTTCTTTGTGTCATCGGCGTCCTCGCTGGCGATTTGCTCGGCGAGGGCAAAGGCGAAGCTGAAAATAAGTCGGCACGAGTGTGCTAAAAAAACTACTGAAAGAGGAAAAATTTGAACACGTCACGCAGTAATTGCTAATCGTATCATACACGTTCAAAACTACAACATATTTGACCGCTCTAGCGATCGCGAGCTGTTTCGCGCACGTGGAAATCACATTCGTATCGGACAAAGCAGCAACGGCGTGTCGATCTCTTTCTAAATGCGAAAATAAAATAACGTCGCGAACACAATGTGCGCTCGAGGAGAGCGTGAAAAAATACTAAACTCCTCGATAAAAAAAAAAAAAAAAAAAACTAATATTTAAGTAACGATAGAAGCCGTAAAACAAACTAATTGAAATTTCTGCAGCAAGAGACAAAAATGAATATTTCAATGTTAAATTTAAATGTGAGTTAAACAAAACAAATTATATTTTTTTCTTTTGTTGCAAATTATTCGATCACTTAAAAACTATTTAACGCAATTTTCTTCTACGGCACAGGGTGGCAAGGCACTATCTAACAAACGTGCATGGTGATTGGTCATCAGCATGGTCATCGGCAGACACGAGAAAGCGCGGTGGTTAATCCCATCGAAAGAAAAAAACACCAAAACAAAAAGTTGCACACGGAACCAGTCGCACCAACTTCGATTATTGATGTCCCGATCGCCAATTCTGATAAAAGAGATTCGGTGTTCGAATTCCAGATTGCTACTGTTAGATAGGACTAAATAACTTTAGCAATTACGGTTAGCATTAAGCTGCCCTTAATGCTAGCGTAACGTGGTTGGTGCAACCGTTCTCGGGAATCGTCCCTTGTTTGTCAGAGAGAAATAGAGAGAAAGAGAAAGAGAGAGAGAAGGAAATCCCCCCCATGCAAAGTTTACCATTGGCAGATTGTGGCGGGTTTCCGGCCGGAAATAGCTCGAGCTGCGAGCGCTTCCCGTCCGCGTGAATCGGAGAGCCGGCTCGACTTGCCCCTGTATTGTGTCAGAAGGACAGACATTCAGGTATACCACATTATACACACAGCACGATCGGAGGAAGAGTAATGTGACAATGTGATAAGAGTGTGCGTGTTTGCGTGCGTGTGTGTTTGTACGTGTTTTCGCGCGGAATCGCGGGGGTCGAGACTGAAAAGCGTTAATGTTCGACACGTCAATTGACAGCAAGATGAATGTATCTGTTGAGTATCCTGCTAAGACCCACCATTTTGAGAACAAACTCTAATCTAAATAACGTATCGATGTTCCATTAATTCTCCAAGTAGGCTGACGTTCAACAAACACTATATATATATATATCACATGGAAAACAAAGATTTGTTGGATTGGCAAAAAATTAGCAGAATCACTAAATGACCAGCAAGAAAACTTTAAGTCTATTGAGATTTTTGACGATACAAAAAATTCAACAGACTCGAAAAATTGTTTTTTTTTTTTTTTGCTGATCATATGATAGCAAAACTTTTCTTTCCGTGTACGTTAATTCGTGTGAAATAAAAAATCGTCTACTTTCTTTCTTTGATGCGACAAATTATCGATTTACAGTAAGATAAAATTTTTTCAGTTTTCTTAAACAAGTAAGGGAGGAAAAGAGACATTTTAGAAAGAAAAATTAGGTGGCTCGTGATATCTTGGTTAGATTCAATAAGTGCGTATAGTAGAAATTGTACGTGCGAGAGAACGAAACACAGAAGATATTCAACATCATACACGATAAATAGCCGGGAAAAAAACGCTCCATGTGGCGTAGAAGACAGAAGAATGCAATATATATTGTGGTCAGTGTGTATGTATCAAGTCAAAAAAAAAGGGGGAAGTTGAAAGATAAACACCGGCATGACAGAAAAAGAGATAGAGAGAGAGAGAGAATATATAAAATACGGGAGGAACAGTTAGACAGCCAGACCACCCGAGTGTCGTCGCGTTCTGTGTTGGAGTATCTGTGAAATGCGTTTTACCATGAAGTGAGAAGTTCCCACCGTTCATGTGGTCCAACGTCGGCAATGAGCTCTCCACGTGCAGGTCCGCAAGCGTCTTCGGCACGAATTCCAATTTCGGCCGGTTCGCCGCCTCCTCTTTCCTGTGAAGAACAGAGATCACAGATTCATTCATGCGTAAACATTATTCTAGAAACGGATAATTACGAATAAAAGTTATCCGAGAGTTAACGCGATAACAATCAAAGAAATCACGTAATAGATAGTTTGATTTCGCGAGTGAGTATTTTTGAACAAGCACGTCTCGACGTTTTGAAAATAGAAAAATTAACCGTACACGACATCTCGAGTACGTACTTCTCCAGAAGCGTTTCCGTTAACGTCCTGAGAATCTCGGTGCATTGTTGATGATAATCGAGAAGAGCCTCGCTGAAGGTCGCCAATTGCGCTACTTGTTCCACCTACAGAAAAGGACACGACATAAAATTTTCTCCTCAACGCGTTATTTTTTTTTTTTTTTCTACGCGCGTTTCCGATTAGCGACAACAACAACAACAACAACTCACGTCGTTCTCCAGCAAATTGAACATGCCCATCTGCGCAAGATGAAGACTTTCCGCGAACTTCTCTTCGGCCTGACGTATCTCGTCGTCTGAAACGTGAGAACCTGTTCGCAAACGGTTGCCCCGCCGACGTATTAAAACACAGTTGTACTACTTGGGTTGCCTAAAATTTAATGCTTAAACTACTCGGCGCGGGAACAAGCCACGCTATTAATTAAATTTTACGAGCGCGCATGCGTAGCTACTTCTGACGTCTGTCAGAAAGCGTGTCTGACAGCATTGTTGCGAATAAATACCTTGAATATAATATACTAGAATTAACATCTCTAAAGCTAACAACGCAGATTCACTAAAGAGTCTCTACAAAGCTAGTGTCAATTTTTTAAACCTACTTTTTGGACGCGTTTTATATTGTTTAAAGAAATGATTCTTCGTGAAACTTTCATGGAAATTTTTCACGAGCGATTAGCGGGAAGGGAGGGAGGAAAAAAGCACGCAAATCGACAATAAATAAAATAAGGGTAATAAATTAAATGGGTAATTAAAATAAGTAATAAATTTCAAAAAAACAACGGGGTTTTTCAAACGCACAACTGAAGTCACCGTACCAACATGCGGTGACGAAGTATTTGATCTCGCTGGACTTCCAAAATGCGGACTGCTAGATCTCTTCCCTATGACTAATAAATAATTCAGTGAGCATCAACAAGAGAGAGACAAGTAAATCATACAAATAAATAGTCAAAGACAAAAATAAGTTCGAGATAAATCATCATAACGCGACAAGATCGCGACAACGACAACACGTTAATGTTGGGCTAAAATTATCATTAAAAACATCATCTTTTTTTTTAATTCTATGAACATATTTTGTACAAATTAATATAATATAATTAATATAATATAAATTAATATGATGTAAGCTGTACGCATAAATTTAATATTTACATAATAACTGTAAGAGATATAAACAAACAGCGTGGGTGTTTTTTTACGTTGTTCTCGTTAATATACAGTTTGAACGGCAACAAGCGACAACGATGCGAAACTTAATTCTTCTCTTCGTGTAGATAGAAAGAAAGATTTATTCTCTTTCGCTTTACTTTCCGATCCACACAATGTGCGTAACACTGATTTGTTATTCTAGTTGATTGCGCTCAGCAGCATGCGCGAGCAAGAGATCTCTTCTTCCTATTTATTTCTATAAAAACAAGAGTTGCGTCATGCGTATCTTTGCTCATGCAACTTGACTTTGTCGTAACAACAACGCGCTATTCCCAAGAGGAACGAGAACATCTACGGAACATGATGCTATTTTCTCACGCGCATGCCGATAATGAAAATTGACGCTGCGCCCTCGTATAAAAGAGCTTAAAACTCCACCCCGGCGAATTATCAGATGATAAAAAACGCTGGAAAAGACGTAAGCGAGGAGTCGAAATAAAAACTAAAGATCGGGAATTGAAAAATCGTTCACAATCGCGCGTCTTCTTTTATTGACACGACAGGTGCCAACGTAAAACAATATACTGACGAAGCGCGTTACGAAAAGATATTAACCCAATGATGTCATATTTAAATAATAATAATATGGCCATGAAGATAGAAGCGCATAAAAAATCATATAAAATCAACCAATAAATATTTTTCCTGAAAATTTGCATTTGTGACGACCTGAGGTCGTCAAATGGGTTAATCCAAATTAAATCTAGAATTTAAAAGATGTAGCATAAAACGCGACACTACAAAGAATTTTGAATGGAAAATTTTGATAGATAAAAATAAATATTTCTTGCGGCTATAAATGCCTCGTGGTTTTTTGTTTGCTGAAGATATTATCGCGTTATTTTCACGGCGTTTTGTTTGCCGCATCAGAAAAAAGAGAATTTCGCAATTGCGCAATTTTCGCGCAATTGTGCCATTTTTTTCCTCTCGCATATCGGAAATTTATTTTCCCCGCTTCGCTGAGACACCTTTATCTCCGGAAAAATGACGATTTCGTTGTACTCCTGCGACCTCTTGTCATTTTAGAGACGTCGCCGCGCGTAATGTCGTTTCTCGCGCTTCTCTTTTATGACGTCGTTGTTCCGGTGAAAAATCACGATCGCGCGTGTATCCTTCCGCGCTGTTCCGGAGAACAGAATCTTATACCGTCGTCGTTTTATAACCCGTAAACATACAGTTCCATATCAATGGTTTTTATTTCGACTCTTCAAGTCGCGAGAGCGTACACGGCGAGAGCGTACGTGCAAGGACACGTGTTGTGCGACGGCTGCGACGACGTCGCGTTCACACTCCTGTTTAAATCAATAATAAGAACGCGAACGCGCGCGCGAGAGGACTCGAGATGAGAGAAGCGAGAGGGAAAAAGAGAGATAGAAAGAGAGAGAGAGAGACACATGCGGAGTAAAACTTTGAATGTACCTTTCGCCTGACGTCTTCGCTTACAATCGAAGTCCAGCCTGCGGCCTTGCAGTTTCTTCCGGTGGTGCTGAAACAACAAATCAGAGCGAATCGAACATGCCCGTACTGCTGTGAGCGCGAAGAAGTAACAAGTGGACTTGTCACAACGCGCGCCCTAGAATACACACAACAAAATCCGCCAATAACCGTACCATCACTTCCTTGAGATCCTTGGTTTGCAAATGATGCAACGGCTCGAGGAAATTCTGCTTGATGTTGTCGTCCAGCGAATACTTGACGTCCGCCATCTGCTTCATGGCTTCGCCCATCTCGATGAGACTTTGAGCTGCAAGGATTTTGATAAGAAAGACTGAAGGTTAAGTAATGAAGGTTTTGCCGTTTTCAAAACGTTCTATCGATCTTTTACTTTAGATACGAACTTTTATAAAATCACATTCGAACATCAATAAACCCTCGGGAACACAATATACAATATTATTTCGCAAAAACCGTCTCGGTTATTAAAAAAATTTTTATTTCTGCTATCAAATTGTCGCGTGGAAAAAAAATTCGGAATATATTGCGCGTACCGAAAACGCTGTCCTCGCCCATTTTCTTTCCGTAAGTGAGCATGCAATCGCCGAGTACACCTTCCGGTTGGGGATAAGTGGAGGCCTTTGCTTGACCGCTGAGCTTGCTAATACCCTTGACCGCGGCCATCTTCGCTCTGGCTGTCGGATTCGGTTGAAGAAATTCTTTCGTCTTCATCTGAAGTTCTTCAACCAGCTCGCAAGTTACGTCCGTTTTCTGCGTGTGATATATTTTCACGTGTATATATATATATATATATATATATATATATATATATATATATATATATATATATAACTGTTGTCAATTTATTACTTTACTGAGAACGTCAAAAAAAATTCTTTATAAAGCTTGGAAGTTTTATTAACTATCGAGCGAACATTGTTTGAAGCGAAGCATTGATTAAAATCACTATTGTTTCTTTCGCGAAAGAGAAACGTGAAATTTAATAACAAAAAATTCTCGGTATAGAAAAAACCGTTGTACTTTTTCTTCTCAGAGAGATCGTTTTATTGAATGACGTTTGAGATGAACAGTTCTTTTATTTTTCACAATGTTTTTTTCCGAGAACTTGTGGAAAGCTTCTTTCAAAGAAGCTTCGAAGTAGAAACCTTATCATAAAAAATTTTTTTCTCTTTATGCAAAACTTAAAATCTAGATTAACTTAACTTAGTTAAAACCGATTAAACGAACGTGTAACGGATACGTGGAAAATTGTAATTACGAAGAAATTAGAAGCAATTTAAAAAGAAGAATTCGTATAATTATGATATTCACGAGAAAAAAATTCCAAATCTCAGATGTATTGTAATAATCAAAACTAACTGGCGCTTGTGACCAATAATTAATAAGCCAGAAGCCAGAAGAAATCGGTTAAGTCTTGAAATTTCGGTAATAATGCCGTCGCATACATCACGTGCAAGTCATTCTTGACAAAGAAAGTTGTGTGAGGACGTAGAGTAGTGACGCCACTTCGCTCACAAAACACGGGGCGCAAAAATATCAAACACTCACCCTCTCCATATCCACAAAGTCGACGTCAAGCTTCGTCCCTTCCGCTCCGCCCATTTTCTCCGTCATATACTGCAAGAAAATTTCATCCTCTTTAGTTCACACAATCTTACTACAGTCACTACAAGTCCATAGTAAAATCTCATTTGAGTGGTTTCTTAGTCAGACGAGATTACACGAAAGTAATTTGCACTTCGTAAAATGTGGTCTCGGTACTCATTGCAATCTTGTTATTCAGTTCTTAATGCCGAAGAGCTCAAGCACAATAAAGTCACTGATGTATACGTGAAGTGTTAAAATAATAACAGAATTTACTTTTAGAATTAAATCAAAATTTGAAAAAAAATGGACACATTTTTAAAACTAGCAATAAATTTCACGGTGATAAGAGCCATTCGCTAAATGTTTTGCGGATAAATATATTTAAATATATATTTATATTTGAAGAGTCAATTCCTATACATTATTTAAACTGAATTTTTAATTCTTAAATCATATTGGATGCTTGATTTGCATCACAAATATGAGGATACTCATTTTCCCTTCCCAATTAATTTAAAAATTATATATTTTTTATGTTTGGAAATTTCTAGAAATGTTTAACTGGCACGTATAATATCATTTTTATGTTCACGTGTGACTTTATCAATGAATGAGATGGCTCGCGAAAATCCTTCCGAACAGTATAAACTGCTATATAACAGAGAAGAACCCATAACGTTTCCGTTAGTCGACCGCGTTGATTGGACGAGGTCGGCTAATTGCTTCGTAAAACGGGATTATCTTGAAGGACTTCAGATTTCCTCGGACAACGCGATATTTCCGAGAACACGAAGTCAGATGGTTAAGACTTGGAGAAGAAACGGATATCAAAAGCGGAGAAAATATCAAGAGGACGCCAATAATCAATACAATCCGCAACTTCCTCGTTAATGCATCACGATGTAAAAATATTGGCAACGTTGAATCTTGGCCAATGTGAAAAAGGAACACGCATCCTGCCAACAAATGTGTAAAAATCGATTGCTTGGCGTGCAAGAGTTCGCGGTGATTATGCAATTTTTTGTAACACGGACATTTTATATTTTGTAATATTGAAGTACCTATTCTCGACCTATGTGCGTGTAAAAAAGATTTTTTTATTTATATTATAAAAAGTATATAAAATTAAAATACATGTATAATATACATGTTTGAAAAATAGATGGAAGATAAATAAATAGAAAATAAATTAAATTGATCAGAATCCGTACAGAAAACATAATTATTATTTTGCAAAATTCATTATTTATTGAGTTAATAATAATCAATTACTTGAATGCGAACGTGTGGGAAGCGATGGGTCCGGACTTCGTAGGCGTATATGATTTTCATTTGTGACAATTAGCTGATCGCAAGAAACTGTGTCACACACCGCTCGTTTGTTTCGTTCTCTTGTTACATTGCATGATATAAGCTAAGTTTTTTACAACTGAAAATTATGCACGCCTTATCGAACAGCTTCCCACGCGCTCATTGACTCACATTTAATGAATAACTCAAGAAATATTGCGAATTTTGCAAAATGGTAAAAGTGACTTTTCTGTTCAGATTGACGCGATCTATTTTTACATCTTGACTGTGTGACAATAGTTTTTGAACATCGTGTGAACTAGTGTATAACCTAATTATAAATATAATTACTGTGGAATAGATTACTTTAAAAAATAAAGCAAACAGTTGTTAGTTGGTTCAACGCTGCTGAAATTTAAGATCACAATGCACCAGGAAGTAAAAGAGGATCAAAAAGTTTCAGTGAAAGTTGACTCGGCGTTTTCTGTTGTCTCTTTCTTTTTTTTTACAAAATCTCTTCTGCAACACAAACAATGCGTGAATGAGGATTAAATGGACCGATGATATTGGAGCTAATTATCGTCGTTGTAAGCGCAGATACAAGCTCTTTTTTAAAGCTGCTCTAAGTGCATTTCGAGTGCACACATTTTGTTGATGCAAATTAGATATTTACTTCCATTGAGACGCGGTCGGAATTTTTTGACAAGTAATATACTATCGGAAGAATGTCTGATTATAATTCGCGTCCCGCTAAAAAGCCGACTTTGTCGGGGAATTATAATACGGGCGGCGCGATTTATTCTCCCGGCGCGATCAATCGCGCGCGCAGAGAGAAAGAGAGCAAAGGAGAGGGAGAGTAGGATGGAATCTCGCGCATTTAGTCGCGAACGAGCTTCGCGAAACGGGATGGTTCGCAAAAGGGACAGCGAGGAGAGAAAGAGAGACCGAGAGACCTTGACCCATATTTAAAGACGTCCCAGAGGGACGCAGCACAGGGACGTAGTCGTTACTCGATAGTATAAACGTCATCCTTGGAGTAAATTTGACCCACATCGTGTCGCTCTCGCGCAATGTCGCACACGCGCTTCCTGCCAATGCGATGGCGCTTCCCCATCATTGCCGGCAGTTCGAATTCTCGCGTGTAAAATAACGCGATAGACGTTTCTGGGACGAGGTGGAATCGTTTCGATGCATTATTAAACACGCTCGTAAATTTTTGATAAGAGAGACAAAAAAAACTTAAATTTTTTCATGTAAATGTTTGATATCAACACGACACATGGATTATACGCATCTTTTTATAAAATTTAATGACCTCTCGCGAGAGCGACTTGACCTGAGAATATATAAGATTCAAGAATAATATTTGAAATAATAATGTTTGAAAATTGAATATTTGAAGAATACATATCGAGAAAAAGAAGTTAAATATTTTAAAAAGTCACTGAATTTAATAAAAACGCACGAATAATTAATTCAGACATCATATATACAACATGATAAAAGATGTATTGTTATTATATACTTTGAGCTGAGATTAGATTTCTTTTTTTTTTTTAATTAAATTTTGATATATATATATATATATTTACAATTTTAAATTGAATTTTTTTTATTTTGTTTCCGTGTTGAAATTACATTTGAAATATTTCACGATTGTGTCAAGGCTGGGGGAACAAGCGTGAGTAATAACTGGAAAATTGTCTGGGCGCGGTCAGTTATTATTAAATTTCTGCTGTATTACTGGAGAAGAGTTAAAATACCGGAGACTTATTAATTTTTTGTTAAGCGCGATTGCCGCAAATCTCATAAAATTGATTTTATTACGAATCATTTTCCCGTTGTGGCTGTCAGAATAAACCGCGCGAATTACGTAATGGAACGATTGAAAAGCGTCAGTCACGAGTGTCAGTGAGATTGAGAAGCTCTCGGAACGGCGGCGCGGGGTATTTATAAACCGATTCTCATAATTATTGCAACGCGACTTGCGCAACTTGATTGACTCGTACTCAAATTTAATAATACGCCCCGAATGTGAGAATCACGTGCATGTATCGCAAAGCTCTTGACACACATTTCGCGCGTCGCGCTCTTTCGGCTTTAAAAGCATCTTTAAACCAAACTTACGAATCCGATATATAGCATCGGTCTTAACTAAGGGTTAATTACTTTGCTTCGTGGGCTCATTCGTGCTCGAAAACGAGGCTTTTGTACTCAAATTCGTAATACATAGGTACGCGCCAATCGTACTGGACTGCGTTAATCAGCGTCGAATTTCGCAGAGACATGCTCGCCCCGCGGCGCCGTTATCGCCACTATTGGAATTGCACATCCGTTAACCGAATTGATGCAGAAAAGGCATCAGGGATCTGACATTTAAGAAGAAAATGAAACGTTTTAATATGCGCCACGTTAATCCGGGAAATCGTCATTTAAATATTTATCAAATGTCAGACGTCAAATATTTACTTACGTAAGACAGATAAAACAATTTGCAAAATGTTCTCTGTGGCAGTGCCGAGCATTCTTCTCAATGTTGAAATTAACGCTAAACTTGTGTACTCGTTACGCAGAAAAGTGAACGCAAAGCGTCATCTCTTTCCCTCCCCCCATTTTCCATAATTTACGTTGCACGAGTAATCTACTTATTTGACGATCGAGAGCGTAAGTACATTCGTATAGGCGTACATGCTCGTTACAAAGAGGCATGCACGTGAAAGTGCCCGAGTCTTTGAATATCCCATGTATCTATACGCGCGCGCACACACAGAGATCGAATTAAGTTCTAGCAAACACACACACGGGGAAAATGGCATGTTCTCCAAATTTCGCGCGATCGATCGACGACCTCCGACGTCGTCGCCCCGCAAAGGTTCAACACCGAAATCGGAAGAGAAAGGGGAAGGAAGAGAAGCGTCAACGTCGGTCGTAAAAATATCCGCTCGCTATCGTTCTGTTATCGATAACGAACCAAGCCAGACATCCGCGACGATATTGCCGCTCAACTATATTCGTTATTTCGAACGGGGCGTAACGCGAGAACATCAGGCTACAGCTTGCGCGATGCACTTAGAACTTGCTGCATCGCGTGGTTATACGTGTATATCGCGACTGAATGCAATTAGGGCGCAGAAAGTGAGACGGGTGTGTGTACGTGCATGCTCGTGTGTACGAACGCGCGTTCGACGACGCGCAAGCAGCAGCCATGCAATTTTCGCCGCGCGTTGCAAATATTCACGCATTATTTACGCACTCGCTTAACCTGAGAAAATTTATCATGCTTAAGTATCACGCGGACGGAAAGGTTTCGTTAGCGCGAAACCGGATCGCATTTAATAAATCGCGCGCGAGCCGCACGAGAAGAAAACGACCCTCGCAAATTAAACGGAACGGTAAATTTGCATAACGAATTATGAATATTTGTATTTCAATATTAATTGCAAGTGAAACAATATTCAAATTATCGTCGTTGAGCATAGATTTGCTTAGTTAACACTATAAATAATTTCATAAAACATATCAAAATTTTGCTTCATATTCACAGCGTTAATTGCCCTTATTATTTGCGTCTTAAAGAAAACCTTTAAATTAGGTTAATAACAGTTGCTAAAAAAAAAGATATTAATGAAAAGGTGGTTTTTTTTGTTTAGATATAACTCGCGCGCGCGATTTTTCAGAAGTTGAAATAAAATACTAGCTTGATTAATCGCACATAAAACAATACAAAAGTCTTGGAATTACATCGCGATTTATGTAATTGTTTTCTTTTTTTTTTTTTTTTTTTTTTTTTTTTTTTTTTTTTTTTCTCGCTGCGAAGAGAGAGCGGAATCACTGACGTATCCGTCATAAAATAATCCGGAATTTTTCATAACGCCGCTGTAAAAGAGAAAAAAAAATACTTTGTGTAAATATTATGCAGATCGTTATCGTTGTCTCTTCTTGCTTGTTACATGAGAATTCAAAGCACACAAAATATAAGGGCGCAAAGGTCAGAGCAGCTACCGTGAATCTCGCGCGGATCGCGGACGGTGGTGGGTTCCGGTGGCCACGCATCGTATTTCGCGCGATGGTATTTCCCGAGAAGTTGCACTACCGCGATCGATAGTTTGCACGTTACACAATCGCGTCAGCAAGGTAGTTTTTCGCGCCCAAACATTTGCAGGCGCGCGCGCAGAGCTTCAAAACAACGCGAGGGATAAAGAATTTCTGCATAAAGAGAGAGTTGTATAATCAAACCGTATAAACAGAAGAATGTGATTTAACATACATATGAGCGAGACGAGATGTCGGCGAATAAATAAAAATGTAATAAACAACAAATAACAAAGTAATAATAAATTCAATATTCTGCATTTCCGCGGTTTTTTAAACTACGTATTACACGCGCGCGACATTGTATGTATATACACACAATTGCCGATTATGCATCGGCAATTCCTATCATCAACAGTTGTACACACGAAACAAACGATGAGCGCAGTGCGCTCTAAAGCAAATAGTACATACTTCATGTGTATGTACATGCCACAGTCTGCGAATAGAACGCACGGGAATAATTGCGGCAATTTTCATTATTATGCGACGGCGCAACACGCAGAAGTGTGTCCATAAATGCAGAATTTCGCACGACGCGTAAGCCGACGCGTGCGTGCCGCTCATCCCGCTCATTTAATGCGCAATCTCTCGCGTTGCGCCGATGCGTTAGAGGGGAATTTCGCAATCAAGTTTTCTATTATTTAAAGCGGACGTTTACGCGCGCGCGATGGCGCTCGCAAAAATGCGCGTCTCGTTACGCGCGGAACTTCACGCGATGAAAGACAAACGTAATATTGTTGTATTTATAAAACGAAATAATATTAATTAACGGAAGAGCATGCGGGGGCACAATCAAACATGTTGCGCAACCGTGAGAGAGATCGAAAATTATTTGTACTCTTTTAAAACTCGTGAAAGAAAAATTATATAAATTATATTATATTTAACGCGAAGGACTATTGCCTTGTCGATCTGTTTCTGAGCGTGTTTCTCTCAATTAACAATTAGCCGTCAATTAGTCACGCTCGCTGCAACCAAACCCCATTATTATTAAGAACAACGGCATCAGCGCATGTCCGCTCTCTCGTTTGTCTCGTTTCGAGATTAAAAACATGGTAGGATGATAGAGCGCCACTTGATAAGAAAACTTATGATAGGAGCCGGACCAAATGAGTAGCACATCACCGCTATATTGTGTCGGATTTAGCTTCTCGTTTTATTTCGGTCAGTAATATTCAATTCTATGTAAATTTTGTGTATGCAAAGGAACTCCTCCCCAAAAAAATCTTAAAATTCAACAGCAATTTCTCTCTCGTTTGCGGAGCAATATACATTTTTAGAATATTGCGTTATTTTTCAGATTCTCACGTACCTAAGCATTTAATTATTCGCCACGTCACTTTTTATTCTCGGATCTCCCGAGAGTTTTGAAACGCCAGAATCTCGGGCAATAAAATTCTCACTTCTATATCGGGTTACGCGGGAAACGTCGAGAGATATTAATTTCGCGTTACAAAGATAATTCACACACAACATAATAATAATCGCGTTCGCATTTCGCGCTTCGTCCGCTCGTCTGGCTTGTTTCCGACACTTGCATCGGAGAACGTTTCGGATGGCACATTCCTCCGTGAATCGGGTCGCGTATTTACATCGAATGCGCCGCGCCGCGAGCATTTTCCCCGAACCGTAATCGCATTAAAGACGCCGGGCATTTCGCGGCAGGCAGTCAGAAAGTTCGACGACGACGACGACGACGACGACGACAACGGCGCTCCATAACCGCACGCCCTAAGTAGAGTAGCAATGCATCGCCGGTAATTGGCGTAATGCAGCCTGATGTACGAACGCCGTCGTTAATGTGGCCGATTAAACTTTCAACGCGATGCAACGCGCGTTACATATCAGCGAAATTGTGTGCGCATCATACGGAATTGCTAATGCGACGCTCCCTTCAACGCTCGTATATGCATATAAGTAACAAATCAATAGCCTTAGCAGACGTGTGAAACACCTTGTGTGACTTCAATCGCAAAATAATTAGAAACTCGGAAAAAAAACCTCGCGCGAAATATTCCAACTTGCGATCGTTGACGAATTTCTTGACTTGCCAAAGTTTTAATTATTATTATTTTTAATTAAATGACCCTTTTACAAGAGAAATATAATCTAGGAGCATAAAATTCTTTGAATCTAATTATTAAAAAATTTTTTTTTAATTTAAATAATATGATTCTGAAAAAAATATTTGGATGCTGAGGACTTCAGTAATTTCTAACGAAGATTAATTTGGTCGTGTGAGCCTATATGTTTGTGCAAAATATATTTTTCATTTTATTTGAAAGATGCAAATTAACACACATAATAATTTGAATTAAATTTAATTTAAAACTGCATCTTCGTCGTTTGATTTGCATGTAAATGAACTGCTCAATTTATCTTCTTGTAAAAATTAAAAATCTATTTTGCACGAATCTGTAGCACATATAGGCTCACACGACTGCATCTTCGTTAGTTTGATACTATACATGCTGAAATTTGTTGTTAAATAACTTCTTGCGCGTCGGAAAACATATGCTTTTTTAAAAGATCTATCAATTTGTCGAGGAATAAGACAAACACTCACTTGATTCGCCTTGTTGATCTGCTTCTTGAGCCCAGCAAACGCCATGGTTGCGCGTCGTTGCTTCTTGGATCAACCACAAAATTCCCGCTCTCTCAAACTGTAACAAACGTGAAAAAAAAAAAAAAATGAGAGTGTTACACACGTATACAGACAAATTCAACGCGACGAGAGGAAGGATTCTTCCCGCGTCGGAGGAAAAACGAAACGCGATGGAAAAACAGAGTTTTCGAATTTATCTATCGCGGCTTTGGCTTGTTGCCAAGGCGAATGAATGATTTTCAATGTTATCGATCGCCACTGTTTTCTAACATCATGACTCGTCGCTGATGTAACAGCCGGGTGATGTTGTGAGCCGCAGATCGGACGCGGAGGAGGAAGAGGAGAAAGAGAAGGTGGAGGTGGCCTTTGCGTGTGTACGCGCGCGGTGATCTCATATACGCATGAAGCCCCATATATTACAACGTGTGCCGCCGACCCGACCTTTTAAAAGGCTCTAATGAGAACAAATAATGCGTGCTCTTATTAACGACGAACATCGATAGACCTCTCGGCTGTCATGAAAGTATGGAAATGTTTAACACGTGTAATGAAAGGGTTTTGCTTTTAAAATAAAGCAGATATATTATTCATGTATATATATTAATTAAATACAAAAAATACATAATATGATAAATAATAAATAATATAAAATTTTTATATGTATTATATAATTTCTACTATGTGTATTAGATATATTATTATAGTGTCAATATAAATATTAATTAAACCATTAAACGAGAATTATTTATGAATGTGACGCAAGATAGAGACAGCAATTTTAACTGTGTGCGTATATACCGCGCTCTGTTATTTTATAAATCACGGATGAAGCAAACCTGTATTAAAGAATCGGATTACGTGTCTTATTAAGAGCCGACTGTGTATTCGCATCGGCGATTTTCCATGAACATTGACATAGAGATAGTCGCAATAAAAAAATATAAAAAAAGCAACATATGTATTCTGCAAATGTATAAACGATAAATTCGCATGAGACGGTTTAGCAATAACCGGGTTTTTTTATTGCAACCTTTCAATCAGAGCACACAGATATTGCGCATCGATAAATTCATAGAACGGCTACGTTTGATGTAGCGTGCAGAAGAGTTTCATTTGTAAAATTATGAATTTATTAGCGCGAACTCGCTCTTTTTTCTTTCTCTCTCTCTCTTTCCGTAACATGTTCGACGTTATTTCATACTGATATAGCTCTATTCTGTGAAATCCGCCCATCGAGATAGAGACATATTTAATATAATAGAAGAAGTTTCTTCCCAGCGAGAGAGTGAGAGCGAGTGAGTAGAATTCAATGAGAGAGTTCAAGCCACTCGAAATTCAATAAATCACATTAAAAATTAAATTTGGAATAATCCCATATAAGTAGTCACAAATTTGCAAAATTAAACATGAGTGTCAGACAACGATTCAAAACAACACACGATGTATCATACTTTCATACATAAGAGTTCAAAATAAAATAAAATGTTAATTTTCGAAACACCGTGCTAGAAGAAAGACTAAAGCAAATCTCGCAAAGTCCATTGCGTTGGTAATTGATCCGAGCGGTCTGCAAAGGCCGGTCGAAACTCGATACAATCGATTAATCTTGTGACCGAACGCGAGTCAAGCGGAAACATCACCGTATCACGCACGCTTTGCGCACGTACGGGGGTGAAAGGAAAGGGGTCGCGGAAAATTGCCAGTCGACGTCAATCTGTTCGAATCGAGATTCCCGGTTTAACGAGCCGCGACGAAGCCAGAATTCTCGAAAGGGAAAATGAAAACTCTCTGTTAAAAGGAAGACAACCGTCGCGTGCATCAGTCGCGGTGCCGGTGAGGATCTTCGTGTCTGACCGTCGAAATTCTCCTTGATAATGCGCGTGCTGATTAGTGCGCTCTTTCTCCCTAATAGGCCCTTAACGGCGATTAACCGCTAATGATCGCGCGAGTTCTATTCTAAAAACACGACCCGGTTCGATTAATCGGGGACCGGATCGAGAACAGAACCGGGCGTCACATTTCCTCGAAAGACGAATAGTCAAAAAAAAAAAAAAAATCCGAAAAAAGCGAAGATATAGATACAATAGAACGAACGATTTTTTGTTGCGACAATTCAACACTACTACGAACGTTTTTACGGAAAATAAAATATTTATGTTAGAAAAGTTAGTGACTCGGATTGAAATATCAGATAAGGTTAAATAACGTGACAAAAGGGGATGAGAAACAACAGTGTGAGATGTATGCAGAACGCTACATGGTACACAAGCATCAAGAATGCTGCAATACCGTAGAGAAGTTTCTGTAAAAAGAAAAAAAAATAACGCGATACGAAGAGAGATAACGCGGTGCTATAGTAAGTCGCGCACCGAATATAGAGACCTACATACTGTATCTCTACAATCTAGGCAACTATAGCACCGCACAGGCCTACCTATAAAGCGAGACCTATAGAAGAAAGACCGACATCGCGGCAGCAAGTAGATGAAAACAATTGTAATTAACAGGTTCAGCGAATTTATAGCGACCGATAGCTCTCTCTCTCTCTCTCTCTTTCTCTCTTTGTTAGAGTTCTATTCCGTCGAAGACACAAAACTGAACGCGCCGTCAGCTACATAGCTCGTGTAGCCTAACCGTTCGTACATTATATATATGAAACGGGGGGGACGTCGTCGCACTGGGAGAGATTAACGTAATATGTCACCACCGCGTATACGATATATCGAATTATACGATCGAGATCCAATTAGAATCCTCGCCGGGAATAAATTGACATAATATACCAAGATTTAACGGAGGACGCAACGTTCCGTTGCTCGCGTAACGAAACGCGAGCGCGACAAGGACACGTCGTCTCACCTCTGCGGAGAGTAGACCGGAAGCACCCTCTAAAATTCGTAGTTCCTGCTGCACGCGGCGGGCGCGATGACGTGGACGATGATCGTGGTGACGGATTACCGCGACGTAAGCAGGTGAGTGCGTGCGTGTGCGGAAACGAGAGAGGGATCCACGCGTGGGCTCACACACCGCGAGAGCACCACCGACTGCTCTCTCTCACCTCGTATGTGCTATCGGTCTCTCACACACTGCGAAGTCTCCTACTATGAGGGTAGTTTTGCTGCTGGCCGATCGATACGCGGCCACGGCTCGGATTTGCTGTCTCTCTCTTGCTCTGGCCGTCTGTCTTTCTTGCTCTCTTCCTCTCTCTCTTGCTCTCTCTTTCTCTGTCTCTCAGTCCCTCTGTCTCTTTTGCAACTCCCTCTCCCTAACGATCTCTCCTCTTTCTCTCTCGATGGTTTCTTCTCTAACCTTCCTCCCTCGGCCTCACTGTGATACTCTTCCCTCCCGTTTCTCTCGCCATAATCGCTTCTTCGTTTCTCTTCTCGTCAGGGGCGGATTCAGAGAATCACGCGGATCGCTCGAGGGGCGGAATTAATTGTTCAAGTATTTTTTTTCTCTCCGTATTTTTTTTTTTTTTTTCTAGAAACTCAAAATTTTATCTCCGCGCAATGACGAAGTAAAACAAAATTTTAATAATAATAATAATTAATTAACTTTCTAGTCGAGCAGTGTGTGCAATCCTTCGTGTCTCCGCTTCAAGATCCACCGCTGTTTGCCCTTTCCCTTTCAGTCTCTCTCTTTCTTTTTTCACTTTTCCCGCAACCCTTGTCTCTATTCGCGTGTTTGTGCTCCCTTCGAGTATACCGGGTGTTCGCCTGAAAGAGCGAACAGTTTGTACGCGATACAATTTACTGTTCCCTCAGAAGCACGCGCGCGCGCGTAGAGAGAGGAAAGATGTGGGTGGAACAATGTTTATCATTCTCTGGAACAAGACAATATAAATCCTCATTGTCATAAAAGCAATTGTATTTATAATAGTGAACCGCGTCAGGTTAACTATATTCGCAATTATATGAAATGAGGTTTTTTTTAGATTAGCAATTGTAAAAAAAACCTATTTTATTGTTGTCAATAACTAAAAAAACTCTGTAAGAAATTAAAGAAAAACAAAAAACTTTTTTTTTTAAGTAAAAAGACTGAAAACACGCAGAACTAACGCGTGACTCGTGTGTGTTCGGAAAATTTATACGTTCGTGACCAAATATCACAATTTTAATCTTTCTAAGCTTGACCTACTTATTTCAGTGCGTATACATAAAGAGAAAAAACTACTTTGTGTTAATGGAAATAATTCCGTCAATTATGCGAAGCGTTTTAACGCAATAATACCTTACGTAGTTTGTCTCTCTCTCTCTCTCTCTTTCTCTCTCTGAAAGAATAAAAAAAATCTTCTTCTGTCATTACATTTTCACGTCATTTTGCGCGTGGGCAGTCTGTTAACACTCGCGTATGTGATGTTACATACATACATTAATAATATTTAAAGTTTCATTTGCCGTCACAATTATACAGCTACTTATTCTGTAATTGTGTTTCTCTGGCATAATTACGTTTTAATATTTTCGCGAGATATTCTTATCAGAGAATTTGTCCGTCCGGCGCGGACTCTCCTTCTGTCATGTGTTCTATAAATAAAACTTTCCTGATATTTTTCACTAATATCTATTCGAGTCGTCGACCGTCGCGAGCATGCTGTCCTTCCGGTCTAAGGGAGAGGAGACAATCGTCGCGCGGAGCGTTCTCCTACAATCGGATCGAAAATCACAAGAATAAACAGACCTCTCGAGAAAACGAGAGAGAGAGAGGTTTTAAAAGGATCTTTCTGCGTACGTGTGTGTGTGTTTCTCTACGTGCGCGTGTCAAATGGTATCGGGCACTCACAACGACATACATCGATTGCGAATATAATCGGTAGTAGTGGTTTTCGTCGCGATCGTTGTTCAATCGCTCTCGCGATTTGTCGCGAGTTCTCGAATTGACGAGCCTTTCTCCTCTCTTTATTTCCGCGCTAGTTATTGCCATCGAGTTCTTGAGTTTGTCGAGAGTCCAGTCGTTCCTTTACGCGTTTCTATGTATTATGTGTCGGTAAAATATTCCTTGTAGATCTTTTTTACATTTAAGACACGGAAATCCTCGTCGCGAACTGCAGTTACGACGTTTAATTTTCCAAGAGACACTTAATTAGCATTGGCAAGGAGATGAATAAATAAGAATCGTTGAATCGTTGAAATTATTAATAGACATGCTGCTCTCGACGGTTAACAACAAAGACAACGGTGAAGGAAATGTCGGTTTTATTTGTAACAACGCGACAAGCATGTTGTTACAAATGTAAAATTGTATAAAAGATCATCTCTGTATTTTACTTTTTTCTCAAATGATTTGATTTACATTGTTGTGTCATTGTGTTTAATTTTGCCGCGGAAATATAATTACGAGGGTAAAAGCAAATGTGACTCTTATTACCAACTGTTTCGCGAAGCTCATCAAGTCGGGAGCGAGGGAAGATAGTCAATGAGGGTGGTGGCAGTTTGCCACTAGTTTCCGTGTCTTGTATAAATCAGAGGAATGGAATTTTCTCTCTCTCTCTCTCTCTCTCTCTCTCTCTCTCTCTCTCTCTCTGTGTGTGTGTGTGTGTGTGATGATTTGTCCGGGGCGTGAAACTTTGTCGTGAATTCGCGAAACTTTAGTGACGGCCGAGCCGTTGCTAAGAAACCCGTATCTGTTCCTCCAAAAAAAAAAAAGCAACACGCGACTGGGTCATGGTGCCGCTATTCCCCACTCTTCTTCCCACGCTGAAACATGGTGTACAAAACCACTCCCGCGTCGTTCTTCGTAAAATGTCTCTAAAAATATGCACCGCACCGGCAGGAGGTGGCGGATCGTCGATCCTCGCGTCGCGTTACACGACACTTTATTACCACGCTCGCCTTCTCATTTCAACAATCGAGCATTGCCGGATTTGCAATGATAATAATAATAATAATAATAGAGATCCTCAGCAAGAATTTTATGCGGATTCTAAAATCTAATCCCGAGAAAATTACCTATTACATGTTTCTAACTCTCTCTTTGATGATTTCAGACTTCAAAGGAGGATTTCCAACTTCACTTTTTATGGTTTCTTCTCGAGTTTTTATAGCATTGCAGTCGCGTATCTTAATTTACATCTTAATCCTGCCTGCTTGGCGGCAGTTTGTTTCCACAATTAAATGGATATAAAACTTGTTTCTCTTGTATAACAAAAAAAAAGTAATATAGTATTTATATTATCGCATTCATATAAAAATTTTGTTGACGTCATTTTTTTAATCCATGTATTTACAGCAACGTATATGTCTTCGTATGTTATCTTCGGTTAGCATATTTATCAAGAATCCGATCTCTTATCGCTCGCGAAACGTTTCGCACGTATATACGCACATTTCTCTCGAGTACTGCGCGAAAGAACTCATTACGAGCAATTTGCACGATAATTCTGCGGATATTCGCGCACACACAGTCGTGATCAATCAGATTGTTTGAGTCCCGAGAAGGAAATCGACAACAGATGCGCTAATCTCGCCGATGATAAGACACACATTTCTGAAGAATCGATTTTCGTTGAGAAGAGGATACGTCGAAGAAAAGATATTGCAATTATATGTATGATATTTTGCATATATACATATATGTACATATGCAAAATATCATACATATAATTCATCGCGCGATCGCGTGTGCGCACACACATACAGAGAAAAAGCAGAAAGATGCGGTGTGTCGGGAATGCCAGTCTTACTGGATCAAAGTGAATCTTGTGTGATTCTTTGTGCGAAGATTGAAAATACAAAGCAGTTGAGAAGCAAAATTAATCAAAACTTGAGAAAATGCAAATCAGTGTCACGGAGTCAACTCTACGTTCGTGACATTTGTTACAACTTGTTGATGTTCCAAGTACAAATTCTTTGTAGTTTTCGCGATATTGAAAGGAAAAAAGACGATTAATGACAATCTATATTCATTTCACACCAAGATTAATTACTTACGATAGCGCAGAAAGAATCATTGTTATTTGTCGCGCTGTTTTGTTTCCAGTCACTTTCGCAATTAGCGTTCGTTTTCTTCTGCTGACGGCGAACGAATTGCGACAAATATATATAATCGCGTTATCTCGAACCATCTACTTGCTCAAAACAAATTCAAAGTGTCACTGAGCAATTCTCACCCAGTAACGTTGTTAGAAAAATTATTGCGTATTCAATGAAAGTTTCTGCAACTGTCTGGATAGCACATACTTTCAATAAGAAAACGTTTACTATTTATAACGCACATTATTGCACATTTACGTAGATACTGTGTCCCGAATCCTCAAAAGCTTACGTGTGTTTTGTGTAGTTTTATATAGAGTGTGGTATTAAAAATACTAGAATATTTATATTATATTGAATCTTACGGAGCATTTTAATGCCTTTGCACGCGAAAGCATGTTCATAATCTTTTTTATTGAGAATCTTAAGAAACCGATCTAAACAATAAATAAATAGTAAACAGATTTAAACAAAAAAGTTTATCTATATATATATATCTATATATATTATGTGTGTGAACATATACATATATGTTTCTGCAAAAATGTACGTAAATTGACGCAAAACGTGCAGAAAAATCGGAGTTGAATTATAGTTATATTAAATTTTGATTATCCGTTGCATTGAGGATTATGTGTGCATTGAAATGGTAATTAATACACATAATAAAATTTTATCCTATCAACTTATGTACATATTAGACATGGCAATCAATTTACATTTTGTTTTAAGTGATGATATACTTTATGTGGCTACTCGTTATTGTATAATAAACTCTCTCTCACTCTCAGTCTCTCTCTTGTTCTCTCTCTCTTTCTGTGTGTGTGTGTGTGTGTGTGTGTGTGATATTTGGAAAAATGTTACGTTTAAACCACAGAATTCGAAAAAAACGTATTTTTTTAATTTAAAGGCAACAACGAAATGTTTAAACAAAACTCTGTTTAAAAAATTTGCAATCGGATAAACGTAATTTGCAGGCAAAAAATGCGCAAATAAATGCGAAAATGAATGTAATATACGGGTAAAAGTCGGAGGTCAAAGCGGACGTGCCAAGATGCGCGCAGTAAAAACAAGCGTGCGGGGGATCGCGATGGTGCGGGAACGTTTTTCTGTCGCTCTCGGTGGCATCAATATCCTCGCTGAGCAATTTCCAGAGAATATTGCATTATTTGTCACTAAACTCCTGGACAACGCTACAAATCAATTTGAGCCATTATCAAAGAATATCTTCGAATTAATTAGCGAACTTAAAAAGTTAAACTTCTCCACACAGCAAACAAAATTAATTATTTCCAATAAAAGTAATAAATATCGCAAATAAAAGTGCTGATGTAAGCACGCAATCGATCAGATTTTCTATCAGTTTTAATTTTAAAACTTATTCTTCCTAAATTATAGAACAAATCAAGCAATTACGAGGTAAGAACATTAGAACGCCAATTAGAACGGCAATATAACCGATGGCAATATTAAAATTAATTGTGAGATTAATTAAGTGAGATCCAATTCTATCGATATCAGCTACTGCCAATCACTACTAATTTGTGTATCATTTATTGATTGAATTTCCTATTATTGTCTGCAACGTATAAACCAGGATGAAGAACAAGTTAATTATTTTTCAGCGTCAATGAAGATTCGCAAAGTGTAAAGAATATTAATTATCTACAAACAAATCAAACTATTTTTATTTAACTGCTTTCAACTATTGCTATGTAAATTTCAGATTTTAACAATGAACAGGTTCTAATTTTATATTCTTTTATACGCACACCGTAAATTCAGAACAGATTATAAATTAATAGTTGCAAAGTATTAATTTGAGGTATGCACGTTACAGACAACGCAAAGTTACGGCGAGACTATCATATTACATTAACATTGAGAGCTTCCTTTGTCTTTTCTCTCTTTCTCTTTTTCTTCCTTCCTTCCTTTCTCCTTTCTTTCTTTTTTTTCTTCACACCAGATAAAAAATCTGATGATCTGAAGCAATCTGAAAAAGCCTCACTATTCTACACGAGATTCTCAAGAAAAATATATATGATCGTGTATGATCTGAGACACATCGAGAGCAATGTAATCATCAATGGTATTCTCGAAAAGAGAACACTGAGTACGCTACTCCGATCACGTGATGCAACACACACACACACACACACACACATACACATGTATAGTTCATTCAACATGATTCAAAAATCACCGGGTTGCCTCGCGGTGAATTGTGGCGGACGCGACGAATATCTTTCAAGGTGGCGATAATAATCAAAACAATTGAACGTTATCGTCGGTCGTGCGTGACGAAATCGCAACGACAGGTGCGCTTTTATAATCTCACACGAATGATGCGAGATTGCGCGAGCCGAGTCACGAATCGATCGAACGCGCTGCGTATGTCGTATGTACATATGTACGTGCAACATAGCAAAGACCCGATATTAATGCATCATCGTTATTTTTTAAGATCACTCATTACTTGCCACTTATTAAATGCTTTATTTACTTTGATTGCGTTACATGAACATTTTGTTTAACATACTATTATTCATAATTGTTAATAGTCACTATCATAAAATTGTTTTACATGTGTGTTATATATCTATTTGAAAAGTATGAAATGATTCTAGATCTAGCCCCCAATCGCTGCCGGTCACAATGACGATAAAAGAAACGGAGCATTCTTTCGAAAATCTCATTCTCAGAGACATTTGGTCGACGAAAAACATTAGAGAAATGTATAAAAATATAACATAAAAAATTGTATCACTCACCGTGATCGCGGTCTCGTTGATTGAATGTTGCAATCAGTACACAATCTAGAACAAGCTGTCACTCGGTTAATCTCCTGTCAAGATTTGACACATCGCACGTACGACAGCTGTTCGCGGTTTTATGCACGGCCGACAGCTGGCACGAACATCAAAGAGTCACCGAAGAGTCACTATATAAAGACAGGAAAGTCGATTACATTTTGAAAGCTGCGATATATCGATATATCGATGTGCGATATATCGATATGCGATATATATCGATATATCGATGTGCGATATATCGATAATCAATATCTACCAATTTATCACCATGGTTTATTAAAAAAAAAATCACTACGTTTACGATTATTGTAGATCTAAAGATATTTTATATTTTCCAACCTTTCTATCGTGGCATATTGAGTCTCTTGGCAAGCTATTGCAAGCTACCAGGTTCAAATCGAAAAGAATACTACTGCATTGAAAAAAAGCAGGCAAAGTAGAATTAATAGCGTTGCGTGCGAGATTGGCGGGACACTAGCTGACAGCCAATGGCTAAATGAGCACGGCTAAAAGAAGCTTTCTGGTAGAGGAAATGC